>JAXCGZ010011332.1:232500-285699 GCA_037179515.1 Halocaridina rubra
CCTCTACCTGACGCCTCAGAGTCGGAGACGCTACCGATTGAGCCACGGCGACTACATATATATATATATATATATATATATATATATATATATATATATATATATATATATATATATATATATATATATATATATATATATATATATATATATATATATATATATATATATATATATATATATATATATACACACCAGTCATATTCCCCCTTATAAGGAGGGTGGCTGAGTCAAAGACAGTACTTTTACTTTTTGTAGGAATTAAATACAGAGGAAGTGATTCCCAGCCCCCTCGCTCTGCCCCATTTAATCGACTTTTACGACACGCAGGGGAACACGGAGGAAGTATTCTTACCCCCTCCCTCAGGGGTATATATATATATATATATATATATATATATATATATATATATATATATATATATATATATATATATATATATATATATATATATATATATATATATATATATATATATATATATATATATATATATATATATATATATATATATATATATATATATATATAATTGGCTTTTCTTGCCTTGACAGACTGCTAAACCAGCTGGAAGATGTGCTGTTTGACTGGGCAAAATAATAATAATAATAATAATAATAATAATAATAATAATAATAATAATAATAATAATAATAATACTTTATTTCCATTTCAATACAATGGGTATTCGTCAGCCAGGGTAAGCCCCAACCCCCCACTGTGGTGTCCACCCACAGCAGTTCCTGCCAGTAAACAGCTTAAACTCTCGGTCTTGGACGGGAACCGATCTTTCGACCTCATGAATGCGTCCCTACCATTTTGAAGATTAGTTCCGAAAGAGAGACAAAGTGTATACGCTTGATAATCAAGCAGCATTGCAAGAGAGGCCAAAGGATGGTTTGGAACATTTCTTCCCCATCAGCTGCCTTGGGGTCTATCCCTCCGGATTTTCTCTTAGAGTTTACTTCCAAAACATTTCACACTTCTGTGTGCCTGCATGACAGCATGAATAAATGCATGTAATACCACTTACTGTCATACACTGTCTGCGTTGTTTGTCGTTTTAAATATCACTACAATTACCCATTTGAATATGGGTGGGCACAGACAAGTTGGAGATGGGGAATATATACATCGAAATCTTGCAGTAGGAGTATATTACAGCTATACACCCTAAATACTGATACTTTAACCCAATGTATAATATGTTGCGTGCTGTGCAATACAATAGGCTCTAGTACTATATCAGTTGGGAAGATCACTATAGCGCTTGAATTTCTTAATGTTTATAACACTCATCAGCCGAAAATTAATGGTCACTAAATCATATTATTTCCCAGTCTTTTATTCATAATAGTTTCGTCAATAAGATTTAATATCATTTTGTAGATCATAATCTGTCTTCTTTTCGTAATATGTGCATATCCTTTCTTACATGTAAAATGAAGCACAGATATCACCCTGAAAGCTTGTTGCTCTTCAGTACTCATTTACACCAAGTTTCATTCTCGTTCTTACTAGCGATGAACCGTTCTATAGGTATGAGTATTTTCCTGGTAAACAGAAAATGCTGAGGTATTTTTTGCTCACTAAGTCAATTAGCATTACATGCAATATCGCTCTATATTTCCAGCAAGTATATATCGCCAAATTCTTTTTACGCATTATAATCAAAGTCCCCTTCCCTCATCTATGGGTTTCCCTTTGCTAAATGGAATTCTGTTTTAGTAATGTGATGTATTCGTAATAATTTTCTGACAACTTTCTTATACAACCTAAGTAAAGAGGAGACGACCTTCATTGTGGATGATCTTTGTGACGGGGAAAATACCCTGGGGAAAAAAGTTTAAAACAATATAGATCAGGAAAATTAATTTCTAGCGTCATCCTCATACAGAATTGATGGTTAACAGATTAATATAATTATATGATTCATGAACCTTAACAAAATTGAAAAGACTGTAAACAGAGGGCAACACAGTTTCATTTGTCTTACAAGTCTCAAACTAGCAATGTTCATTACAAATTCTTCTTTGCTAAAAGTAATGCTTAAGAGTAAAATTACATTCACCAAAGTCGACTCAGTATAACAAGCTGATTTCTATGGTCTTTTGAAATATTAATTTTCATTACATGCTATACGAAACTAATTTGTCAAGGACTCCTTGCTAACTTATAATGAAAGGAGATCGCTAAAAGGTTCATATAAAATTAAATGTAAAAATAAAAATAGCTGACAGAACATTCATATTTGGAATTTATTTAAAGGAAGGACTATTATTTATGATGAGTGACCCGCTATATGTGAAAATCAACCTTATAACTTCAAGGATATGATCAAAACTTTATATTGAATTCAGGTCTCCACAATTACATTACACTTGCTTTAAATATACTGCTTACAAAAGAGATCCCATCAACATGTACTAAAAAAAATAAAAAATAAAAAAAATAAATAAATAAACACTCCAACCTTCACTAAGGAAAAAGTGGCACTCCTTATTATAATATTAATCATAAAGACATCAAATAATCAATGTAGACAACATGTTTTCAGTTTTAAAATTACTGTATTTATAAGAAGTAAAACAAAGTAATACATTTTCAAAGAATGTGATAGCTGTGCACCTGGCTCACATTAATAAAATTTAATATTACATAAATATATGTAATCAAAATGATCTTCACTAGAAAATATTTAAGTACAATATAACAGAGAAATATACTTCTCAAATAGGATTAGTAGATAGGTAGGTAGGTATAGAAATATGGCATGAGCCAAGTGACACGGCAACAAATACCATTCGGCCCAGCTAGGGGATTGATTATCCGAGATATTTCTCTTACAGAGGAAATAATAGCAAAACACTAATCACACCAGTGGGAGCTGTGTTGGATATTTTTACAGTAAGATTCCATATTTATTTCAAGTTTTTATCTACATCATATTTAAAGTATTTATGTTTGCTAATTGTAATATTCTTTTCATCTGTTTTATTTAGCAAGTTTTATGGGTAAGAGCTTACATCTTCCATAAGCTAAAGTCTCAAACTCATTACAGCTTTGAAATGTAACCGAGATATGAATAAAAATACATGAATTTAGTACCTATAAGTCATGAATTACTAAAAGTAAGCAACACCCAACTATCAATAAGAAAAACCATTATCTAGTTTGTGTGTTCCTATAGATTGCAATACTTCATTGCTGAGTTCAGCAAAGGAATAAAATCAGTTGATATTCAATGGGGCAAAAACCAAAATGCTGTTAAACCAACATTTTCAACTGGAGTAGATATCTATAAGATAATGATGAGACCATGCAAAATTGTCCTTTCTTCGATTATTGACTTTAATTGTGTTACTAAAATTAATAAAGTCAAATCCATTAAGCTACAACATACCTCCAAAGAGAGAGGAGAGCGAATGGGAGAAGCACAACTGCTAATGGGAAATTCCATAGTATCCCTCTATGGTTATGGATCAATGCCAAAATAAAGGAAAATACCCCATCCTTCAGTGAGTCATCAAGTGCCTCAGTATCTCTAAAGTCCCGTAAAAAAAAAAAAAAAAAAAAAAAAGCTTGCACAAAATGCTTTTTTAAGTAAAAGATGGCTTCACATAAGATGTCTTTTTTTTCGACCAGAGTATCATAGATCTCAAAAAGGTTGCCTCTAAAAGGGCAAAAGATGTAGGAACAGAAAATTTAACATTCTATCAAGAGAAGAAAATTACTATTGCAATGAGAGGGCTATCCGAAGGCATTAAAGAAGAGTGGGGGATTGTGCCCTTGAGCTTAAAAACTGATCAACAATGGCCCTACTTGGAATTAAGAGAAATTCCATAGCCATTGATGAAACTCAACCAACAAGTGTCACAAATTCTGAAATGATGTGTGGAAGAGAAAAGAAAAGTCAGTAAAGAAAGTATGTGCCTTCATATTTTAAGGTAGCTTATTCAGTGTTTCAAAGAGAAACCAAGAGTAACAATCGACCTCTTGACTCTCAACAACTAATTCCTTGTGATGAGTTCGCAATCTAAAGAGATGTTCCTGAAAATGCATGGACTACCAATATCAAACAAAGCAATGCTTACTGGCATATCCCTTGGCCAAACAGTGTCATTCCCAGGCTTAAGAAATAGGAACCACAGTTCTTTTTCCAAATACAGTACTCGCATTCGGTCTATACATTGGCCCAAAGCCCCCTTTTAAATATATCAGAATGTATCCTCAGAGAACTTTGAGAAATGGATATTCAGATGGTAACTTACTTGGACGCTCAGTAAGAGGCATGTCCACAATATAGACGGAATGTCCTACAAAAACAATAAATTAATATGGCTTCCTGATAAACTACAATACGTCATGACTGCTAGCTGCCATGAAATTCAGAATTATAAAATGTCTGCAAAGGTATTCAACACACTCCAAGAGAAAAGTCAAAAGGCTAGTGGGGAATTCGATTTCGAGTCCATATTGTGTCCCATTTTGAAAACCATTCTTAAGGAATGGACTGATTCCTAATTTCATTAAAAAAGCCCTCCAAGACATGCAAGAAGCGACATCAAAGAATCTACACTGCTTCCTATTTAAGTTGGCAGTAGCAAGCATTCTTCCCATAAAATTTCAACTTTTTCCTCCACTGCCCTCTGTTAACATCTTCACAGATGCTTCAACAAGGGGTGAGGATTCAACAATTCCGACTGTTGGGAGGGAGCCACATTTCGGGCAACATATCTGGATCCCTGCCATATAAATGTAAAGTTACTGGCAGCAGTCTACATAGCCTTAAAGACCATGAGCAAAGAGAATCTTCCATCTTCGGCTCCAGGGCAACATTACTGTTGTCTACAACTTGAAAAGAACAGACACCCGGGTTGAGTCATGAACCAATGGATATTAGCCTTGATAATACTGTTGGGGATAAAATTAATGAAGATTTCACCATATCATATCAAAGATAGTAAGCGTCATTGCATTTCTGGGTGGCTATTATTACCCCCTTTCTCCCTTTATATTACTTCCTTTTGCATGAGCCATTTAATACTATATCTGTGAGTAGTTTAAAATTTACAATTAGATATTTATGGCTGACTATTACCGCTTTTCTCTCATTATCACTTGTGTGCATGCACCACTTATAATGTACCTTCAAAAGTAAAATGGAAACTTCTATGGCACTGCTTTGCTGTTTATAGAGCTCTGAAAGGATACACACGAGGTGTAATCACCTCTAATTCATTATGAAGTCTACAATTCCCTGTCAGCAGTACTCTGGTTCTTTGTTTGTAATACTCTTAACGGGATGTAAGGAAAAACAAATTGAAGAAGATTATTTTCCTCAAGTCTCCATGCAGCCCATCCTCCTTTCCATAAATTAGACTTTGGAAATTTGTGTCACAAGATCAAATGGAAAACACAAGCAAAGCTGCAGCTAAGGGAGGGCATGTGCAATATTTTAGAACTTTACACAGTAGAACCTAGACACCCTATGCCTACAGAGCAAGTAAGTTGGAGTAAAATTTGAACATGTGGCTAGAATGATTAGTTTTGTCTATATTTTTAGAGCAACTCGAACCCAAAATTGGCGCAATAATCACCAAAGAAAATGACTCTTGATGAGCAACACAGAACCTCAGAAATATTCCCTTTTCCTTTCTCAATGTGACTTTATTGTATGACAAATTATTTTCTTTTCTTTACGAGTTGTAGGACTACTATGAAAGGGGATTGAAAAGCTGAATATATCTTATTCCAGAAGAGATCAATATTAGCTGGAATAAAGTAAACTCCAACTGTATAGCAGTTCGACACTCAAATCATAAATGTTGTCACCCTTCTTACTATAGATAAACTCCAACTGTATTGCAGTTCAACAGCCAAATCATAAATGTTGTCACCCTTCTTAGTGTGAGGGAATAATCATTAATGAAAAAAATTGTAATTTATGTTCCTGGATTTGGATAAACAATACTATCTCCTGTGTCTTACCTGATGTAAAAGCTATCTAAAATATGTTTCCATCCCTAATTTTCTTTCTTTGATATGAAACAAAACAAAAAACTGAGGGGGTGGGTGAGATGGAAACTACTGCATCAATTCTTTGTACCAAGTACGACCTCATTGATAATTTGTGTTAGCTGCTACATATTGTATGCCAAAATAAATATAGTAAGAAGATAACAAATTCTTAATAGTGTAGACGGTCATATGTATTGTGAAGTGACAGTGTAAGTATTCAAATCATATGCATATATCCAATCCAGAAGTAATCAAGGATAGCATGATATATACACTATCAAGTTATAGAGTCACGATACATATCAGATTACAATCTAGGCAAGGGTTCTCTTTAAAGACTATTTTTCCCTCTGAAATAAAGCATTCTTTTCAAACTGACTTCTTATTCTGAAGAATTAGGATATTAACATTTGGAGAAAATATATTTCCTACACTATACATTAATACTGCATGATGCTATACAGCTTTGGCATAATATGGATAACAAAGTTACACAATAAAGTGGAGATGCTGAGTAATGAATATTCAAACTGCTGGTTAATAGTGATTATAAGTCTATAATGGAATTATTTACATTACACATTTTGAAGGGCATACTTTATATGTACATTGTAAAATGCATAGTACAGAGAGGTTTACAGGAGTCAAATGCAATACGAAGATCATAATTGTTAATAACTAACAGAAATGGACAGCATATAAGTATGAAAACCTATGGACACAGTTAGCTTCATATATTTTTCGACATCAATAGAGAATATGAATTGTACATTCCATCAAAATAAGCATATAAATTTTTCTGAGTCTTACATTTATTAAAACCAAATGACCTCCAGGCTACAAACCTGCGATCACATAATTTGAAAAAAATTTTCTCCATAACTAAAATCAAGCAAGCACAATATGGTAGAGTATTTCTTTTTACTTAAAGAGCTAGAGGATGCAGAGTTCTAACGAAATGCAGCTAAGAATTTAAAATCCAAGTTATAGAGTTCTGATCACTCTGCAAGAAGACATTTTCATATAACAACTACTATGAAATGAAACCAAAATATAAAATTTTCAATGTGCTATAGTGATTTAGTTATCGGACTATTATTTGGAAATCAGTAGAGTATAACACAGACTGTATAAATAAAGATATAACGTTAAGCAAAGTATGGAAGAAAAAATGAAAAATTTTGCACTTTATTACATATCACACACTTTACAAATACAGTACATGTACTATAACTGGAAATATTATATAAATACAAAACTTTTTTAAATGCATTACCATTATTTCCTACTTTGTAAAGACCTTTACTAACACAACAAAATGTCTGATGAAAACTTAAACAAAATTATACTATCTTTCTGGCAAGATCAAAATAGTTTTGACGGCTAAAAGCTATTACAAATTTTTCTAATTCTTAAAACTGAAAAAAAAAAAATATCAGTGGTAATTGTGAACAGTACCGACTAGCGTTACACAATTTCATTTACCATAAAATATCAAGATAAGACCTAATCAACAAAAATGGTGAGTTAAGTCTAGTATTTAAAAACTCTAAAATATTACTCTTAGAAATACAGTGCATCTCATAATATCTAATATCCTTCCTTACTTTCTGTTTACAGACAATTTAAAACATCAGCTACCATGTGCAAATATGACACAATCACTATTTTTGCGCAAAATGAGCAATATTTCAATAGAGAACAGAATTACTAGCCCAACCTATATTCAACCTTTTTTAATGCCAATACCGGCAAATTAAAGCGTCTCCTCATCTATGCATAACAATCAATACAAAAGAATGAATCTCTCACAAAGAGGAGCATACAAATACTTTATGATGCCTAAGGCAAATAAAAAATTAGTCTTCACAGAAACTTGCTTTTAATTTCTGGATGACGTCTCATACATAATACCATATACGTGCATTTTTTAAGCTTTCTCATCCTACTAATGTTACTGTTCGCAAAGTCAACCTTATTTTCATAAGAAGAAGATGGCACTTGGAAATACTTGAATAGCAAACAATTTGATAATAAACAATTACTACATCAATGAGAAAAAAGGTCCTACCAACAAAAAGTTCTAAAACTTGTTGATACTGGAAAAAGAGAAGCATGTGGAAAGATGACTCAGAATTTATTTAACGATATATCATGCTACTGTTTCATCCTCCAGTCCCTGTAGTAAGGTATCTTGTATGGCTTTATATAAGTGATCTTGTTCTTTACCTACTGCCTGTAGTACTTCCATTTGCACTTTGTACACCCAACTCTTCTAACTGTGAGAGAAAAGGGAGTAATGTCTTTTTAGTTCACCATTCTACATTATTATAAAAACAAAATGTTCATCGAATACAAATTAAAGCATATATTCACATTAATCTCAAAAATGCTAATTACACTACTGTAAAATTTGGGAAATACATTAACATACTGTTTAAATAAGTTTAACAGTCATTTCTTAAAGTGTTTTATATATGACTTCAAGAAAGAGGCCCTAAACTTTTAATTCCCATATGCAGAACTACCCGGTACTTATCTAAAACAATAATATGCCATGTTATTTAATTATAAACATCCTAAGTACTAGTTAAGAATGCAATATAATGAAGTTCATCCATTTAGTGAAATTAATACACTGTGGGTTTTTTCAGATGCAGATGCCGATGTCATGATTCCTCTAACACAAAAATCAATGAGAAAGAATGATATATGAGAAAAAGGTAAGATATACAACAGGAATAAAAGATCCGTAAGACAGGCAACCTGACCTTAAGTGAAAAGAAGCTACTTCATGAAAATATAAAGTAATAAGTTAATATGTCTAAGAGACAGTAACTATTAAACTAATTTTCTATTTCAAAATAACCCATGATGAGTATATAAGAAAATTATTCTTGATTACAAAGTTTCATTTTGATCAATACAAAATATCAAATAATGTTAGGTATATTATAAATTTTAAAGGATACAACATTACCATGATGCTTTACACCATATCATTGCTGTAGAATCAAACTGGTGGGAACAAAGAATACTTTCTCCTCTGAACAAATTAATTTATATTCTGCACTATGAAATTGATATGGCTGGCCTAAGACCACTATCTCATACAGATGTCTGTGGCAAGAGAAATATTTTACTATGTCTGCAATATATGAAGTTTACCAACTTAGATATCTGAGATCAAAAACAACAAAATATTCTCATAACTTTCATAATATAGATGAGATTTTAGCATAACAAAATAGTCATTTCTAGTGTTTGCATAAATATTGTTAAAGTACCTATTTGAATAATGTATATTAGACATGAGACACCCGTGCTACAAGATTAGTAAAGGTTAAAAACTAGTTTTATGAATCTGAAGAAAAATAATAGTTTCCAAAATTAAGCTAAGGATCATTAGTACCCTTATGACGGACCTGATTTATCAAAACTGTGAGAATAGATCAGGTTATAATGTAACAAGTTAAACATACAGCCAGAATGAGTTACATAATTACTTCAAACTATTACTTCCCTTTGAATAAATTATGCTACATATAATTAAAAAAACGATTTAGAAAATGAAAAGAGAGCATACCACTAAAAAATTGAATATAAATAAAAGTTACATTATTAGTTAGATCATGCTAAAGAAATACCCCACATAATATAGCTGAGATGAGAGCAATACTCAGGCCAGGAGAGCTCCTCGAATTATGCCCATCACTAACAGCTACATCAGAACAAAAATAAAATAAAAGGTATGAAGCAAAAACACAATAAAGATAATATTAAAAAGAAGTTACATCAACAGCTGTATTTGAACATGTATAAATTGTACAAACTGGCAGTACTGCATACACACTGTACTTGTACAATAACCATCATAGAAATATCTGTGTGAATACATTAATATTATATGCACCTTTACAGGTAAGATATGGAAATGAAAAGTCATCCTACTGTTACAGCAAACTGATAAAAGAAGATTATGCATCGAAACCCAAAGCACTATAATAAAGCATTTTGAATCTTTTCTACATCAGAGAATCAATTCCTGTTCTGCTGTACAAAGCGTGAAACTTATAAAGCAATCACGTATTTTTTCTGATAAAACACCGCATGCCATTGAAGCCAGCAGGGTAGCCACAATTGAACAAAAAAGAAAGGCAGGACGGCTTCAAAATCAGCGTTGCAAAAGTATTTAAAATCCTATAAACATAAGACAAGAGCACTTTATTTACAAGCTTCACCCTTCCCAGTTTCTGCGTGACCTGGGATGAGTAACTTACTGTATTGCTATTTTTTTTTTCTTTAATTAGAATAGCATAATAGTGAACAAAAAGAATACAACATAGGTAAAATACAAAACATGGGAAAGAACTTGGTCTACAGTTTAAAAGAAGCTTGAAAAGTGCACGCACACACACATATGTAAACATTATAGTGTAAGAATAGTTGATAATTGCACTTCGCTAAGCGAGGAAACTGTAAATGCTAAGTGGACCAAGCAAGAGATGGGGGAGGGTTTTACGAGCATTGGGCTCTTTGCCATAAGCACATTTATGTAAATACATAGAATGAAATCCATCCTGTATGGGGAGGGCAAGTCAAAGCACATACCCAATGTAAATTACTAGGATTCTGAGTTTTAATGCCAAAACCCATTACTATGCTTTAACTCTTTGCAGGAATGAAAAATGCGAAAACAGATTTCAGGGGTTCTTGCTCTGCCCCATTTAGTCAACTTTTATAATACTCAAGGGAACACTGAAGTCATATTTTGCTCATGGATCGAGAAGAAAGAGAGAAGTAAATGCAAAGCAAGAGAAAAAGAGAGAAAGAACTATGGGAGAAAGAGGATGCTTAACTTCTCATTTCATATAACTAATTCCTTTTGTGAAAGTCTCATCACCAAAGACATCAAGCTCAAGAACTCAACGTGTCGGCAGTAATCTATATTGAAAATATTTTAACAACCTCTCAAGTGCTGATATTCAAGTAATAAAATGCTTTATTAATATATAATGTGCACACACAAGCTGTTGACATATTAAATTTGCAAAATATTAATAACCACAAAAAAAATAAGAGATAACTGCTCATACCATCCGCATGTTGTGATACTACAGCTGAAAGGTCTTCTGGACTTAAATAGGACCGTCCAAGACAGTTCGATATTAAGTCTTCCTTCAGTTACGGTTCTTTTTCTATGCCTACATGAACACCAAATATTTTTGGATATTTGTTACACACCTCTTATTATCCCTACACATCTGACAAGTCACAACACTCCCATCTCGTTTCTCTTTATGTTTTTTATGTGCCCAGGCTTGATGAGGGCAGATTTTATTTATTTATTTTTTCTTTGGCCGGTCCTGGTGTCACAATCATAAAAAAAAAATTCTTAAACATCTCAGATGCTTTTACAGAAGGTGTGCAACTTTCTGGTACTTACCTTTACGTCTGACATAAATATATTAAGTACAAAAGGTGCTGAGAAGTGCTAAACATATATCTAATTGACAAAGCTTAAGGCGCCAATATTATGTTCAACAGTCTAATTCGAGCCTTAATGCCACTGAGAGAGCTCTACTTTAAGCATAATTACAAGTAACAAAAAGATACAAAAAAGAGGAATAGATAGAGGAGAGATGCATTGGAAAGCAAAAGAGTTACAAGACAACTAAAATATCAACAACACTGCCAAGTCACTAATGGATAAATATATATTAGGATCTTAAAATAATCATGATAAAATAATAAAAAAGTGAATTATGCAGAGGATATCAAAAGGGAAAAATATAGAAAAGTTATTTCAAGATTTTTACTCTAAAGCTTAAGCACTGAGAATTAAAAATGTTGGCAAGAGAAAAGGAATATTTTGTGACAACACCCAGTACGGGATCTAAAGTTACGAGAATTCAATTTGTCTTGAAGGCAGTTAAGTAAATAATACATATTTCCATTGGAATCTTACTCCGAGGTAGGTTTAAGAAAATTAAATTGTTACACAAAAATACTTTGAAGAATATCTAAAGAAAAGAATTCGGATACACCAAAATAATCACGTAACATACATAACTAAAATATAGAAATGGTAACACTGGATATGTTAAAATGAATACTAAAAATATGATATAATTCCCATGCAATATATTTGATGATATATCTTCTGAATTTTCCCATGAAACCTTCCTAAAATCAGATATTGTGCCTCACCTCAGCCTCACTGTCAACACTGTCTTCCTCATCAGATCCATGTTCAGACGGGGCAGGTGTGGTGGCTCTTGATGATGTTGGTGATGGAGGTTCAGATAAAGGTCTAGGATAATTAAGACGACCCGCACCACCTGCAGCCTCAGCAATATCTAAGTCTGGGTAAACTTCTCTGAAAGCAAGCTGACGTGCTTGGCAATAGTACTGAAAACAGATCAGTTAGTATAACTTCATGTGCTTAATATAATCTAGTTATAATATATCTTAAAATATATGCCCTTTACAGGAATGGAGTGAAGACTTAATAGCAAGAGATATAAAAACCTTACTTCATATGTAAAAAACTATTCTAAAATTTTGCTTTACACGTTGCCACAATATGCTGAAAAGGGTACGGTAGCTATAAATGAACTAAAATGGGAAGCAGTAATATACTAAATAATGTATTTATCTACATCTTGAATGCCCTGCTCCCCAAAACAATTCCCATTGTGAGGTAAGCAAGTGTGAGGGCACCAAGTTCAAGCATATTCTTCCTGTAGTTGCTAAACCTTGCAATCTACTCTGATTTTTAATCCTTATATGCTCTTGAATCTCAGCATTCTTATCTTATTGAAGGTCTAATACCTACGAGATCAATGTCAATGGTGCTACTATAAATCTTCATATATTTCTCCCAAGGCAATCATTTCACACATCCATATCATCATTTTATTATTATGTTCCTCTCTATCAAATATATCATTTTTTTCCACTGCCTTACCACCTACTAAAACCTAAAACAATGTTCCCAGATAAACCCCTTATTATATAACACATTATCTATTATCACCTCAAGAATATGACCATTTTCATCTCCTATTTCCATTTTATCTTTGGTATATTCTAATCCCAAATTTTCCACTATTGCTTACTTTCCTCTAACGTGTTAAAGAGACTTGAGTACTAATTTAATAAACTATTCATAAAGGCATTATTAAAGTACTTACAGTTCCTAATATTCTCCAATCCAAAAGTTCAGATAAGCGTTCCGTACGATTTCTCTGAATGATACGCTGACGTCTGTTGAGCTGAACAAATTCATATAAGTACTGGGCAAGTTGTCTAACAGAGTCTTCTAATCCAATGAATCGACGGTCAACTATATAAATACCATAACTCATTGGATCAGCTATATGTTCAGCCATGAAACATCCAAAACCTGCAATTATGGTACAGCAACACTATCGTCACAGTTCTTAAACTATATTCATTTAAAACCATAAAAATACAATATAAAAATTGAATGTAAAGTATGTCTATTTTAAAACATTATACTATATCTGATACTATCATTATAGTCGTTGCCTTATACAGTGCTGACCCTAGTCCACGAGTTTAATCCGTTCCCAAAACCTGTTTGTGGGTTGGATTTATTTTTCCCATTCAGAAGCATGTAAATTCAATTAATCCATTCCTAGTCACAATAAATATTAATTTCAATATTTTTCTAGTAAGTATAAACATGAAATATAATACAGGTTATATGCATTTCATCTGTAAAAAGAAAATTACATTCATAATAGAAATGAATTCTACGCTACTAAAATAAAACATAGTACAGTACTCTATTTACCTTTGTGGATGATTGTTGCTAGAATACGTGGATGGTGGAGGAGGAGGGGGACTAATTCTTCCTTAAAAACGTCATTGAACTCTTCCGATAAAGGCTGTATTGCAGGTGTTTTCTCTTTCTTTTCTCTTTTGGTAGCTGCTTTCCCGCCTACTGGCACAAGGAAACGATACAGAGAAATTTGTCTCTTTCTAAGTTGGTAAATTTTTTTCTAAAAATATTCATCGCATTGTCATTTACCATGTTCACTACTCTATTGCCCACAGTTTCATCTGGGTGATGATTCTCAATAAAAGCATGCACATCATTCCATTTACTAAAAATTTCTTTAAATTTTTCACTGGACACCTTTACCCTCTCATCCCCCTCCTCTGCTGACCTCTCCTATTGGAAAATCTTTACCTGTTTATGTTGCAACTCAATTAATTTATCTGTAGTAAGTTCTTCTTTGTGGTCCTCCACATCCTCCTAATTGACTTCCAAGCCCAAACTTTCGCCCATGGCTACAATTTCATTGACAATGTTGATAGCTAACTCCTGCTTGAAGCCATCGAAGTTTCTATCAGTCACACAACCAGGCCAAAGTTTCCTCCAGGTGGAGTTCAACATGCAATATGAGACCTACTTACATGATTTGTCAGTGAGGCCAATGCAGTGGAGGATATTAAAGTGGTCTTCCCAGAAATCATGAAAGGTCAAATCCGTGTCACTGGTGACCTGGAAACACCTGGCAAAAAGACCATTCGTATACAACTTTTTAAAATTAGAAATTACCTGCTGGTCCATAGGCTGGAGGAGAGGAGTGGTGTTGGGAGGCAGAAATTAATAAAGTCGTACTGTATAGCAAGATCTATTCCCACACCTGGAGGATGGGCAGGAGCATTATCCATTATGAAGAGACACATAAGAGGCAAATAATTTTCCTCAAGATATTTCTTCACAGGTGGCGCACACACTTCAATCAACTACTCTAGGAATAATATCCGCGTGACACAAGCCTTTGGATTTGACCTCCACATCAAAGGAAGGCTAGGCTTCAACACGTTATTACACTTAAAAACACGAGGATTTTCTGAGTAGTAAACTAAAAGAGGCTTGATCTTACAGTACCTACTAGCATTAGCGCACAATAAAAGTGCAAGCCTGTCTTTCATTGGTTTGTGGCCAAGCAGTGACTTCTCCTCTTAGGTTATATAGGTTCCTTCAGGCATTTTCTTCCAAAAGAGTCCCGTATCATCACAGTTAAAAACTTGTTGCAGGTTATAACCTTCATTCTTGATAAATTTTGCGATATCATTCACATAAGGATCCGCTGCCATTTGATCAGATCTAGCCGCCTCCATGTCTAATGACGCTATGAATCCCAGTTCATCTATGAGTGTGTTCAGGCTTGAAATTGGTCAACTTTAGTGCCACTAGAACTCGGAGAGTTTGCTACTAAATCTTGGTGGATTGCATAGCCTTAGCGCATATTATGGCTTCGCTAATACTATCTCCAATCAGCTATTTATCATTTATCCACACCAACAATAACTTTTCTACCTCTTGTGTAAACTGCGACTCTTTCTTCGTTAATATATTCACTCCCTTAGCCACGTCAGCCACTTTATAGATCTCTTTACTCTTTTAAATAGTACAGATTGTCGATTTTGTCATGTTATACTCTGTGGCAAGATCACACACGAACACCATTTTCATGCTTAGAAATTATTTCTTTTTTCATTTCCACTGTTATGTGTCTAGAGTGTTTGACGCCACTGTCACTAACGCTTTTAACTTTCTTAGGAGCCAAAATAAGGGCTATCTGAAAGGCAAAACATTGGAAAATAAAGCAAGAACTACGAACAGATAACGAACGAACTACACAGCGCGGGCACCAATGCAGAACTGAGAGCTGGTGAGAGGGAAATGTGGTCGCCTGGCCGACATGTGAGTTCGTGGGTTGGTTTTTGTTCGTGATTTGGGGTCAAAATTTGTTCAAAATGTTGTTCGTGGGAATATGCGTTTGTGGGTTGGGGTCACCACTGTACATCTAAATAGCAGCATCTAGTTACCAATAACTACCTGACCTATCCTTGCTATTTTCAGTGAGTGTTTGTAATGAAAATCTTACCTGACAAATTAGTAGTCACAGATGGAATGCCCATGACTGTGCACTCAGCAGGAGTGTAACCCCAAGGTTCATAGTATGAAGGAAAGACACCTAAATGGCAGCCTCTGACAAACTCTTCATAGTCCATACCAAACAGAGGATTGGTAGCTGACAGGAATTCAGGGTGGAATATTACCTTAAAGAGAGTGAGACAAATATTTAGGTATTCAATATTTGTTTTCAGAGTGGTTGCTTAACTGAAATCAATGTCATTCAGCAAAGCACTGCACATATTTATACCTAAAATCAGGCAAAAATAAACATAGTTCTCCCTTATTATTATGAAAGATGCCGCAGACTGTGGAAAAGAGAATGGCATGGAGACACAATTAGAGCTCTTGGTATTTACTGAGACTTTTTCCACTTAAGAGACTGAAGAAGAGTCGAGAGATACAATGCATAGAATACTACATTTTTCACTTGGGTAGCTATAACCCTTGAAGGCTTAAGCATGTTACTAAAAGCATTCCTTTAAAGTAAGCAACTGCACAAAATTTCCTTACAATAATGAATTATAGTATTCAAAACTGTGCCATTCCAGGCCTAAAAAACAAATAAAAAATGAAGTAAATTGGAACCAGAGGAGAGTGAATGTGCAAGACAAGTCTCAAGAAAACATGCACTTTCTCACCATATAAGGAATCTGTTCAACAAATAAGAGATGCAATATAAAAAACAAGTTTTTAATAGCACAAATTCACAGAGATAGGATGATCCCTCTTTTGAAGAAAAATGGGTGGTCCTATATCAGCTCTGCTATCAACTAACCTTCATATTCTCATACATATATAAAGCCTTCTCCTGCCAAAGTTAGCCATGCGAAAAACATGCTAACAAATATAATAACTCCTTTCTTTTCAATAATCATAATCATTTACTCAGTTATTATTAAGAAAACAATATATAATGAATAAGATCAAGCTAATAACATATCACTATATAGTCTTGTCTCTTCATATGGGCGTGTTGATACACATACCTTAACATCCAATAAAATAGATCTGTTTAAGAATGGTACTTGGAATACATATACAGCATCATGGACTAAATACACTAATATATAGGCAATATTTTCACAAATACATTATGTAGGCAATTGGTACTGCTCAAGGGTAATATCTTGGTAGCTGCAAATAGCTCCTGTCTCTCATGCAGAATATTACTGTCCTCTGTCTTTAAGGAGGGAGTGACTATTAGGGAGGCACAGACTCACTTACAGTACTTGTCTTTGAACGTAGCCAAGTGTTAAAGCAATCCTATTCAGTAATCTATTTTAATCTCTTGAAGCGTTTTGACAACCAGTAAAATGAAGTGAGAAATTAAGAATAAGAACAATATTTCTCCTAAGTTTTAATGATAATGCTAGAGTACTATTACTTTAGTTAATCCCTTTCCTTCATTTGGTTGTGGCCAGCATAATGACACTGACTGAAGAGGCAATATAAGTGAAAAAAAATTTCACCTTCTGAAAGTATTCTACAGCTGCTGAAATGCTTTTAGTATTTGTGGCTGTATTATATATAATTCTAAGAGCTTCAAAGCAAGTACTCTAGTTTCAAAGAAAAAAGAGCATAAAGTATATAATTTTTTAATAGTTTTCATGTTTTGCATACAATTTCATGTTGTCTGACTTTAATTATATGATACAGTACTATAAAGCAATCTTATACACAGGGTATAAATAACTTCAATATCTCAATACTTTTGGTATAGTTTTGGCAATCTCACTGGCATCTCATTTCAAAGGAAAATTTTAAACAATTACATCACACCCAAATCTATACACTGCTCACCTTAACTCTGTCCTGTGGGTCATTAAAAAGATGACATCTTCTTAAGGCATTTAAAACAGGATCGGATCCATCGTCTTGCACATTATGAGTAGTGATGGGCGGTAAAGATTTCCTTTGCGCAGCATATATGCAACGTTTTAATCTAACAGTTTCCTCTTTGAGCAACAATTCTTCAGCATCTGGGAGGCGTCCTCTGGATTAAAGTGTCGAAATTCAAAACTACATTAAAAACATTAAAGAAAATTTTTTTTATGGCTATATTTCTATATCTTAAAATAAAAAGCCAGGATTTCAAGTTCTATTATAACAGTTGTGGCCAACTTGCTGAGATCTGCAAGATATGGAATATGTAAAAAAAGAAAAAAAATATTATATACAGTGTTCCCCCCCTTATCGCGGTAGTTCGGTTCCGGGACCCGGCGCGAACCAGGAAAACCGCGGAGTAGGATCAGCCTATATGTACATAGATATTTTAATTTATTTTTACGTTTACACTGTATAAACCCTCCCTGAACTGTTAAAAAAACACCCTTTACATTATAAATAACAGCAAGCAACGTAATTTTTTATGAAAGTGATAGGAAAACTTACCGTGAATGAGGTGATGATGATGTGACATACGTAGGTAGAGTATTTAACAATAATTTTTATGTTTACGTAAAATAGCGGCCGACATCCACAAACTTTTTTCCATCTTTCAACATATCTAAGAGTTTCACTTTATCTACAATGGTTAACATTTTCCTATGCCGCTTAGGCTCACTACAAGAAGCCTTAGAAGATGAAAGATGCTTGGGAGGCATTGCAAAGGTTAAAATATGCGAGTAAAAAAATCACAAGCAAAACATATTAATAAAAATAAGCACATCGTGAACAGCGCACACGAGTGAGGCGAGACAATGGAAGATGGTGGAAGCCTTTATCCAAAACGCTGATAGCGGTATCGTATTTTACATGTTGCAATACTGTTAGTAGTTATGTTTTTTACTATTTTTTACTGTTTTATTATTCTTAGGCTAAGAAAGACATTTTTTTTATCAATAAAATCATGAAACTACTGGAAATATAAATATATATGCTAGCTCACGTAGCTGCGACACCAATACATTGTACACTATCAAACACAAGCAAAATATTTAATAAGCACAACGTGAACGGCGCACACGTGAGTTAGACTGAACGAGTCTTTGTCCGAAACGCAGATAGCGGTATCGTATTTTACATGTTGCAATACTGTTAGTATTTATATTTTTTACTATTTTTTACTGTTTTATTATTCTTAGGCTAATAAATACTTTTTTTTATCAATAAAATCATGAAACTACTGGAAATATAAATATATATGCTAGCTCACGTAGCTGCGATCCCAATACATTGTATGCTATCGAACACTATTTTGCATGATGCAATACTGTGAGTTATACTGTACGTACGTATATCATTCAGTTATTAGTACTGTACAATGTATATTAATTTAAAATTCATTTACTTATTTGATGATTGTACAAAATCAATTGCATTTATTCATTGTAATTTGGACCAAATATTCCTTTTGTAAAGATTATACTGTACTTTTCAAAAGAGGTGGTCAGTAAACGTATCTATCTATCTAAATTTATGTATTTTACTATTTTTTACTGTTTTATTATTCGTAGGCTGGGAAATAAGTTTTTTTATCAATTAGATAATGAAATATGTTTTTTTCAAGAAAAAAAATGAAAATACTGAATTTTTTTATTTTTTTTATTTTAATATTTTTGCATATACCCATAAAATAAAATAATAATCTATCCAAAAAACACCGCGATACAGTGAGAACGCGAACCAAGAAACACGAATAACCGGGGGAACACTGCATATATATATATATATATATATATATATATATATATATATATATATATATATATATATATATATATATATATATTAATCCCCCCATTATCGCGGTAGTTCGGATCCGGGACCTGGCGCGAGACAGGAAAACCGCGAAGTAGGATCAGCCTATATGTACATAGATGTTTTGATTTATTTTTATGTTTACACTGTATAAACCCTCCCTGTACTGTTAACAAACCACCCTTTACTTCATAAATAACAGCATGCAACGTAAATTTATATGAAAGTGATAGATAAAATTACGGTGAATGAAGTGGTAATTACATGTCATACTCATGTACATAGGTATTTTGCAATAATAATTGGCCAAAAAAAAAAAAAAAAGCAATAGTGAAAACGCGAACCAAGAAACGCGATACAGCGGGGGATCACTGTGTAGTGTATATATATATATATATATATATATATATATATATATATATATATATATATATATATATATATATATATATATACAGTGATCCTTCGCTGTATCGAGTTTCTTGGCTCA
Organism: Halocaridina rubra; assembly: GCA_037179515.1. NCBI lineage: Eukaryota > Metazoa > Arthropoda > Malacostraca > Decapoda > Atyidae > Halocaridina > Halocaridina rubra. Next base: position 252,676 of record JAXCGZ010011332.1, read on the forward strand.
CGTTTTCACTGTACGCGATTATTTTTGGCAATTTTTTTTTTTTTTGGGGGGGGGAATATATGCAAAAATATTAAAATAAAAAAAAAAAATTCAGTATTTTCATTTTTTTATTGAAAAAAAAAATCATTATCTAACTGATAAAAAAAAAATTATTTCCCAGCCTATGAATAATAAAACAGTAAAAATAGTAAAAAACATAAATTTAGATATAACTCACAGTATTGCATCATGTGAAAGTGTCCGATAGCGTACAATGTATTAGGGTCGCAGCTACGTGAGCTAGCATATATATTTATATTGCCAGTAGATTCATGATTTTATTGATAAAAAAACGTATTTCTTAGCCTAAGAATAATAAAACAGTAAAAAATAGTAAAAAACATAAATACTAACAGTATTGCAACATGTAAAATACGATACCGCTATCAGCGTTTCGGACAAAGGCTTCCACCATCTTCCATTGTCTCGCCTCACTCATTCAGTCTAACTCACGTGTACGCCGTTCACGTTGTGCTTGTGATTTCTTTACGCGCATATTTTAACCTTTGCAATGCCTCCCAAGCATCCTTCATCTTCTGAGGCTTCTTGTAGTGAGCCTAAGCGGCAAAGGAAAATGTTAACCATAACAGATAAGGTAAGTTTACCTATCACGTACATATAAATTTACGTTGCATGCTGTTATTTATAAAGTAAAGGGTGGTTTTTTAACAGTGCAGGGAGGGTTTATACAGTAAACGTAAAAATAATTGTAAAATACCTATGTACATGAGTATGTCATATAAATTTACGCTTGCATGCTGTTATTTATGAAGTAAAGGGTGGTTTGTTAACAGTACAGGGAGGATTTATACAGTTTATACGGTGTAAACGTAAAACTAAATTAAAATATCTATGTACATATAGGCTGATCCTACTCCGCGATTATATATATATATATATATATATATATATATATATATATATATATATATATATATATATATATATATATATATATATATATATATATATATATATATATATATATATATATATATATATATGTATATGTATATGTATATGTATATGTATATGTATATGTATATGTATATGTATATGTATATATATATATATATATATATATATATATATATATATATATATATATATATATATATATATATATATATATATATATATATATATATATATATATATATATATATATATATATATATATATATATATATATATATAATAATTACAAGATGGTAGTACATACTGTAATTTAAATAAAAATGTACTTCATCTTTAAGATACTTGAAATAACTCACCAGCTTACATGTATATTTTTTATATTTATCATTTCTCTCATTCATCTATTCTGGCAACACTGATGGTGGCAGTGAGGACAAGGATGCATATGTTATGTCACACTTCCGTATCAGCTGATGCACCCTCACACGCTATTTCCCTGACGGTATTATATTGAAAATATGTTTGCTGTTTGTTCTTACTGCTGTTTTTCAATTTTCTTCATAATATCCGATCGCATTAAGCAGTAGAAGAGGAGTAGGATGCGGGAGAACAAACCTCTATCAGCAAACGTTTTGCTATTTCCGTAACAGCTGATGCACCCTCACACGCTATTTCCCTGACGATATTATATTGAAAATGTTTGCTGCTTGTTCTTAATGCTTTTATTCAATTTTCTTCATAATATCTGATCGTATTAAGCGGTAGAAGAAGAGGAGAATGGCGGAGAAGTGCCTCCGAGGCGGTCGACTTTTTACTAAAATTAATTTTTTTTGTTCAAATTGTTTTGCATGGATGCTATTCACGAACATCGTATTTTTTTACTATTATTTTCTTGGGGCGTTACTGCAATTTTGCTGATAAAAAAAACGCGAAAAAAGGAACAATATATATATATATATATATATATATATATATATATATATATATATATATATATATATATATATATATATATATATATATATATATATATATATATATATATATATATATATATATATATATATATATATATATATATATATATATATATATATACAGTCTCCTCTCGTAATAACGCAAGGATAGGTTCTCAAAAGGCACATGTAAATCACATTTCACGTAATTCAAATAGTCAATCCATAAGGAATAATGGTAGCCTAATAGGCATAGATACATTCCACAACCATACATAAACACACTACACCAAAGAAAGAAGCTAAGTAAAATACATTTTACAAGTCTATAACCAAGCTGAAATACGTATGTAAGTAAGCTAAAAATAAAGAAGTACAGAATAAAAATATATACAGATAAACAAAAAAATAAACTAACTAACTATATACAGTGGACACCAGGTGTGAGGTGGCAGTGTTCACAGTGCTAAGCCATAGCGACTTTCTGACTGGGATTTTCACCTTTATTGGAGTGACTTTTTCACCTAAGTCCTTGTTATACTAGGTCAAAACTTATTTATGAATCTCTATTTATTATTGATTTATTTATCACTCTACACACGGTGGACACCAGGTGTGTGGTGGCAGTGATCACAGCTAAGCCATAATGACTTTTTGACTGGGATTTTCACCCTTACTGGAGTGACTTTTTCACATAAGTCTTTGTTGTACTAGTGCAATAATGATTTATGACTCTCTTTCTCTCTCTCTATTCATTCATTTTATTTATTTATTTATTTATTTATTATTGGTTTTTTTTGACGACTCTCAAGGAAGATTTTAGTTGGCAGGTGTGATTCTATTTCCAAATTCTACACATCCCATTTTGGGAGAGAGCTCAAGAGAGATGGAAAGACTGGTGAGCACAGTCCCATGGTCATATTCTTGCAAGCTCGTCTTTGGCACTCAATTGTATAATTGCTTGCCTTCATCCACTTGCATCTGTTACAGTCTTTTAGGAGATAATCTATATTTTACTTATTCATTCTGCAGTCGAGGATGTATATATGAACACTTGAATGTGAGCCTGTTAAGTGATGCATGACTATACTACCTACAATCATTCATAACTCATTACGAATTCTGATACTGTTCCCTTAAACTATGCTTATAATTATTAACAGCATCAAAACGGGTAATACTCACACCATAGAGTAATAGCAAAAACTTTAAATACTTACGTTAAGCATATATCATACATTCGTTTTCCAATTTTTGCTTGGATATCATGAATGGTGTCACGAAGGGATTTAGTGATGGCTTGTCCTCTCAAAGATTCGATATTAAAATTATTTGTCTTGGCAGGGAAAATCATAAAGGCTATCACAGTTTTATCTGTTCCACTTGCCTGCAAGGTGCAAAATAAACTGATATTACTTTTCCCTTCCCAGTTTGTTACTACAGCATATTGTCCAAAATAGTAAATATACTCTAGAGAGTTTGTATTATAAAGCAGGAAAAACTAAGAACTAAGCATACACAAATTCTGATACACAAAATACATCTATAAGTTTCAAGCAATAAGTATCACACTTGATAAACCCTGATACTCACTGTCATGTAATGATTTAGTCTTGCCAAGGCTTCAATATACAAATCAGCCCCTTTGTTACCAAATTCATATCGACCAGCAATAAAAAAATACAAAGTTTTATCTAAATCGAAATCCATGTGCCTGTAATGACGTAAACATTTATTAATATATACATTAATAATGGAAACAGCACAGACTGAAGAAATTGTTTTGATTCTTTTAATATCTAGTGAATAATTTTCCAAAAACATTTTAACATCAAACTTTATTCATCATTTACATACCGTATAAAGACTATTTATAATACAAACCCATAAAAATGTCCTCTAATGAAATCGTTGATCTTCTCTTTAGACATTGCATGAAGATTTTGAAATTCATGAAGGGCAGCAAATTTCTTGACATTTAGTCCATTTGGAGTTATAATATCAGGCTTGCGTTTCAACAAGTGCTCAGCTTCGACACCAGTTATTTCAGATACTGTAGTGAATGTGTGTGTAAGGTGAACAGAGCATCTTTCCATGCAGTACCGGTGATATATTCCTCGTTTTCCCGCCTCTTCATCTATATTAAACTACACACACACAAAAAAGAAAAAAAAAGATGATAAAGACATTAGTCACCACAAGAAAACTGAATTTTACTCATATTAGGGATAATATATTGTAATCATATTCTTGGACTAAATATCTTTTTACTATTGAAGCTCATTTCTGACAAATCATGGTACTATTACCTCACTTTACTTACTAATAATAAGACTTACATTATCTAAATTGTTGTAAAAATCTACAGCTCCAGCACATAAAAATCTTCCTAGGAGCGTTGCATGGGTTGTGAATATTGTTGCAACGTCAATGTTACGAACCCTCAGCATTATTAGACCTACACCAGCAAGCCACTCGTGGAAATGGGCAGCAATGCGTGGTTTAGAATCACTAAAGTTCAAGACTTCATTTCTGAACTGCAAAGAAAATATCAATTATAAAATACGAAATTTCCATAATATGATTGAATTATAAATATGCCATATACCAAATTCCCAAGATTAAATTGTAGATGGACAAAATTATATAAAATAAGCAATGAACAACCCCCGTTTCAGGAACATGGTTAAGAGCCATGTAAATCAGTCCAAAGGAAAAAAAATATTATAAATCCTGCTATGCAGTCCTTAATTTAATTACTTTCATGGTATATGGATAACTTAGCCCAACATATGTAAAGACAATGCTTACCTCCTCTACAAATTTGGCAACCATAAAGCCAAATAAAACAGCATCATTGCATTCAACATCTTGATGTGGAATACCAATCTTACAACTATCATAAAATTCTCTTTTGTAACCGCTTAAGAGATCATATGCAGAGCCTATGTCAAATAAAATAATCTGAGGGTTGCCATCCACCAACCATCTACCAGTATGAACCTGAAAAATAAAAATTTAACAGTCAAAACCACTATATTAAATTTGGATTGAATATTTTGAAAGCAGTATAACATGCAAATAAATTTCTGTTGATATATCATGAGCGTTTTCAATAGAAGACAAATAATTTATAATACACTCCCTGTTGGTATAAGAAGAGCATTATCAAATCGTCTTTTTTATCTGTTCTTCATTCCAGAAGTTAAATACCAAAATTACATATACTGGGGTAAAAAAATCCTTTAAAATATAGCACTCCAGGAATTACCCTTCACAACAGCTTAAGAACATATACATCAAATCAAATAAAAAGAAAATATATTTTTGTGTCTCCATATGTGCGTCTCCATATGTGCCAGGAGAGAAGTTCGCTCATATGTGTCCGATTATTCTGATATCAAGCTACTTTTACCAAAGTAGAACGACATAAAAGTAAAATCATTATATCAAGAAAGATTTTTTAATCTATAGGTTCATAATAATTAAATGAAAACCATTTCTTTAGCTTATAAAGAATTAACTGACCTATGGAGCCCTGGGTTAGAGCTGTTATCTCATTTTCTGGTATTCATGCACAATAATAGTATATAACATCATATCATATCGTCATAGAATATGCAAACAAAAGGAAGACAATCATTCCACAACCAGCTATATTAATGAGTTTGAAGAGAACTGTGGTCTAATCATGCTATATTGCAAGCATTTGAAACATAATAGAAGATGGCTAAACTCAGCAGAAATTATTACATATGTGCCTAAAAACCGAGTTGAACTACTGCCTTTAGAGCATGAAAGATCAAAATGAAATGTCATTGATTTCTGGACGTCGAACTTTGTATAATTTTAATTGTGTACAAGCTTCCTAGCTCCTTAGCTACTCAGCATAACTTACATGATTAGAGTTGTTACATCATGGATTTCACATTAAAAGGTCATCACTATGATCTACTGGTTTAATGAATGGTCCATCTACTGGATTTAGCATGGTTTTACCTAGAAAACAATCACTCTAACACAAAGCACTGGACTATTCCATCATAAGTGTTTTATGGGATCAGTGCTGTCCTCTATATTTAAAATGTTGATTACTGAGTAAGAGTTCAACCTTAACAGAATATCAAGACAATACAAATAAACATATGTATTACCATTAAAGATTTTTTTCTCTATCAATTTGCTCCTACATTCCTTATTTGACTATAGAATGTTAGATGTTGCAAACTGGAGAGGAACAAGAACCCCATTGCCAAATGGGCACAGTAAAAACTATGAGTATTTATTAACCATGATTAATTAACCTTCATCCCATTTAGGGTCAAATCACCAATTAATTAATCATATAAGTGGAAGCATAATTGGAAAATCATAAGAAAATTCAATTTTAGTATAAGTCCTCTAATTCTAAATATACAGACTGACACTAATCAGGAGAAAAACTCTTTTATAGGATGTTAATATCTAAAAAACGTGTGATATATCTTTCAATGTACATTAATCATGAATATTATTACTTAAATCAAGCAAGCATTAAAATACAGTACTGTACTACCAAAAGTTACTACATGCACATATCAAGAGATTAATGTATACAACGATAGTGTATAGAATACTAACCCTCCATCCAAAACTTCTAACAGAATTGACAGTTGCTGTAAGTGGAGAATCATCTGGGAATTCACCAAGCTCAACTTCTGTCCTCACACTGGCTTCTTTGTAATGTCCCAGCAGAACATACTGATCTCCAAGCTCTTCAACAGAAGCACTGCATTTACTCCGAATCACTTGGTATATTCCTCCAACTGCAAAAGTGGACATAAAATTAACATCAAAATGGGTGTAAAAAAATTAAAAAATTTTCAACAATAACATGTAATTAACATCCTTTCAAGTGAATAAAAAAGGCTTCCTGTGTCCTTGGTTTCAGTAACTCTGGAAAGGTGTTGTTGCTTTATTGCTGACTTGAAAAATAAAAATGAGATATAATATTGGTTTCAGAAAGATGAAACAAATACAATGATAATATTAACTTCTAATAACAAATAATCATTCATGTATTCTAACAAAATTCGGGCTTCTGAAACTACTCCTAATCTTGGTATCCTGACTACTTTCAATGGAAACATTTACAAGATTAGGTTTATGAGAGTAGTCTGCAAACATCTGCACTCTACAACCTCTCCTCTTACTCCTCTTCATTATCTACATGTCCGATATATTCCCAGAGTGAAACACAACTAAAGAAGAAACAAGTTAGCCATTTTACGGACTTTCCCGTGTTTCCTTTGAAACATTTAGTTCGGATGGCTTTCGAGAGAGCATGAAAATTTTTCAAAAAGAGGAGAACAGCCGAGGGCCGCCGCCTGCGGACGCTGAGCACCGCACCTCTCTCGCTCTCTCCCCGTTTCCCTCTCTAACAATGCTACTATCTCCGATTTCTTATTTTTTGACTTCTCAATACTGGGAAGGCCAGTACTAAATACTACTCATATTGGGTGGGCCCAGAATGAACTTGTTGTTAAAGTTAAGCCCATAGATTTTCTGGAACCTCGTGCTTAGGGTTCACAAGTACCAAGGACCGTTCACACTTTGGGAACGTCCCCTTACAACAAGTTTATTGGCTGCCCCAGTGTGAGCTAGTGTTTATGAGGAGAGAGAGGGAGAGGTGTGGCGTTTGGTGTCTGTAGGTGGTGGTTTTCGGTGGTTCTCGGCTGCATCCGCTGGATATACAGGGTAGGAGAGGGAGGGGCAGACCAAAGCGTAGTTGTGACGACCTGAGTTCTAAATGTTTGTAGGGTGATGAGGTATGGGACAGGAACATATGGAGAACACTGGCCAGAAACATCGACCCCATATAAAAGTGGGAAAAGATGTAGACTAACAAGAAGAAGTTGTGGTGACATACACATCACATGCAAGCAATTAGGCGAAACTTTGCCCGAATATTTGTTAATGTCCTTGGCTGGCAGGATCAAAAGAAGAAGCCTTGTGAATAGATGTAATTTTGAATTAGTTTCATGTCAAGTCTCTCTCCATTTTGCCAGGGTGGTTGACCATATAACCAATGCTCCTAGGTGTTGGGTTGTGCTATGGTACAGCCTTGCATCTGGAGGCATTTTTTGCTCTGGGATAGGGGAAAACAAGACCACCTCCGTGTTCCCCTGCATGTCGTGAATGTCAATTATATAGGGCAGAGCAGTGGGACTGGGAATCCTCTATATTGTATTCCTGCAAATATCCAAAGAGCACAGGGTTATTCTGGCAGGAGAGATCCAGTCAGAACCCAAGTAATTGGTGTACGCGAGAGTAAAAGGGAGGAAATAAGGAATAAGTTTGTGAAAAGAAGGATGCATGTGCTTGATGGATGGCATGAAAAGGGCACTGAATGCACATGGAATGTTAGTGGAGCAGGGAAGAGTGTGTGCAATAGAACTGTGATGGGCGGGTGTGAGGAAAGTTGTCATTTGATGAAGCTGTGGGGGAAAACTAGCTGTGGCTGTCGGGCCTCACTGCAGAGTATCCTTGCCTTGAGGGTGGCCCAAGCAGAGTGGTAGGGGAGAAAAGGTGGTAGACTTTTTCCCCATTGAGCTAAGAGGAGTAACTGAGGTATGTAATGGATCGTGGTAAATGCCTGTTCTTTGGCTCAGCCACCCCCCTTACAAGGGGAATGAGGATAGATAGCTTGTATTCTTCTTTTTTTATTTATTGTGTAGAGCAGGCTATACTTAAATGACAATAATTAAAAAAAGGTAATCAAAATAATACTATACAGATTAGAATTTTTGGTGCTACTTTGACTTGTTATCTACGAGGAAAAAATATCTACACCATAGATATTCTAGTGATAAACAGCACGTAAACGGCTAAAAATGCTAAACAGAGGTTAGGTTAGGTTATAGATCACAATATAAAGTGTAGATTGCACACCAAAGTATATTCATGACACAGATAACAAGCCAAACTAAAACCAAATTTTTTTAGGGGGGAATTTTAAAATAACTACAATAATTAGTATACCATTATTTTATTGTAAATTGTGGATATTTTAGTTCATTGCAAGGACTATCTTTATATGAAGCTATGATATTGTTTGCCATTAACCCCCATTGAGGAGAAAGATAGAAAATAACGTGCTGCGGTGGAATGGAACCCGAGTTAGTCAAACACTCTACCACTGAGTTATCGTAGCTTTCTCAGGAGCTATGATGTTATGACTTTTAAATGATAGATAAGCATTCTTCATTATATAAATATAAAGCAGAGTCATGTATATATGTCTGCACCACAAATATGCTTTACAAAAATAAATGACTGTTAGTAAGAAAAAAAAAGCTCCAAGTAGAGAAAAGAGCACTAAAGGGCTAAACAATTCATATCTGCAAATGTCTTTACTCCTACACAAAATAAATATGAAAATAAAATTCTCCATTTTATACCATTCCTACATTGGTATAAAGAAATTATCTGGCAGTTTTCTTCTAACCTAGAAAAGAGACATTAAATTCTGCCATACAATCATCTCCTTTCTTCCCCTTATATGGTGGATTTGGGTACAACAAAAATATATAGCTTGAAGTAAAAATATGGGATAATGGTGAGGAACAGAGTATTCCGTGTTATCTGGTCTCTGAGGGCCTGTGTATAGCTCAAAATAGGTGCATAGGAATGTGTAAAGATAATCTAGGTGTGTCTCTTATATATAGTTTACGAGGGTTATTCACACTAAGAATTATTTCAATGTTTTACATACATTACAGTGCCTCTAAATGACAGCAGTAGCGTAGTGGTTCGAGAACTTAACTCGGGTGATGATAGATTTGCGACTAAGCCAACAGCGGGACGTTAGGAAGAGCATCCTGCCCGACTTTCCCAGCTCCAACCTGCCTATATCCATCCGCACTCGAAAGGGGATTATTAGTGACACGTGAAACGGCAGTTCTTCTAGACGAGATGATGTAACACTATATAATGAATTCAAGTAAAGTCGTACTTATCTACCGCTTAGGCTACAAGGTAACATCAGTCGTGCTTGAAAGGAAGAGAATAGTGCCAAGTGAGTGACCTTGAAATCAGCTGAGCACCAGAGAGAGAGAGAGAGAGAGAGAGAGAGAGAGAGAGAGAGAGAGAGAGAGAGAGAGAGAGAGAGAGAGAGAGAGAGAGAGAGAGAGAGAGAGAGAGAGAGAGAGAGAGAGAGAGAGAGAGAGTAATAATAATAATAATAATAATAATAAATCTTTATTTCCAAAGTACATTGGGTATTCAAATAAGATGCATATATATTCCAGATAGACATCTGTGGTGTACGATATAGACATACTAAAACAAACAAATCATAAAGATGAGTGTACTATTAAAAATTACAAGTGAAATCTTCCTTTAAGAGTAACTTCTTAAGATTATATTTAAAAGTATACACTGAACCAGCATTTTTTAGTTCTCTGGGAAGCTGATTATATAAATGAGGTCCACGAATGTTTATATCTCTTGAGCATATTTAAACTGGCAGTCTTTTTTCACATGAAAGCTGTAGGATGGGCATTTTTACCCTTATCTTGACGAACACAGCTCGTTAAAAAATTAACTCTCCAATGGCCATGAGTATCTTCTAAACCTGGGGTTCTCAAGCTTTTTTCCTGTTAAGTACCCCCCGAGCAATGAAAACATCTACCCGTACCCCCAATACTCTGAAACCGAATATGGACTTGCAATATAGTACGACTCATGCAATCTACTGTTCATTGCTACTGCAATGGATATTAAGAAATTATTTAATTCATAATGACTTCATTAAGCAGTAGCATCGACATCAAAAGCAATTTAGGAAAAAAATCTATATAAAATACTTTTTCGTGAGTCATCTCAGTACGCCTGGAAAACTTCCTGTGAATCCCTGGGGGATCGCGAACCCCGATTTGAGACCCCAGTCCTAAACGATAAACTCACTAAATCTGGTGGACAGACAGCCCCCCCCCCCCCCTCAAAAAAAAAAAGTGTAGGTCACTTAGGGAGTATAATTCAGAACCTTATTGGAGGAAACCCATTGCTATTATCCACAGAAGGTTGTTAATAGAGGAGGTGTACATGTCTTCGGTATTATATGTAACATTGTGATATATAGTGCTTAATTAGTACCGCAATATACACTCATCTGCAGCATCATATCTACATCATGATGCAAGAGTAAAGGTCATGAGACTATCATAACCTGAGTCACGTGATGAGTAGTATACCTTTAATCAGCAATTTCTGATGTCGGTTGCTATATTATATCATCTGTAGGTAAGTGCATAAACACATTATAGTAAGAAATGACTTGTACAAAGACCAAGGTACTACTCGACAACCGAGAGAGAGAGAGAGAGAGAGAGAGAGAGAGAGAGAGAGAGAGAAACACTTACGTATACTAAATGAACCAAGAAACAACTAAAATAATGCGATAAGACAACTTAATCCCAAAATTGCAGGATAAATTCCCACCGCTGAACATCCATATGGATATATTAGCTTTCTTATATATATATATATATATATATATATATATATATATATATATATATATATATATATATATATATATATATATATATATAGTTACCTATGATGAAGCATCACTTCGGTCATGTACCACTCAAAATAATAATGAGACATTCTGAAGGTAATATGAAAATAAACTGTATAGAAACCAGGACAAAATATTGACAAACTCCATAATAAAAGCATTTACACTAAGGACATTATCGACTATACTATTCTCAGGGTAAGCTTAGTCATGGAGATGACCCAGCTTAACTTGCCATGCATCAATGCCGAACAAATTACATCGTTATCATTAGCGTATAAATATATTCTTTTATTATTAGATCTATTGCTACTACTATTATTTCAAGTGAAGAATCCAATAGAGTATAGGGTATAGGCTTCAAACCTGGCAGGTGTCCGTATACTACCAGACCTAACCTAACCTAATTGCACACATCATTATTGGCGTTCAAATTCTATATATGAGCAACTATACGATATTTATAATTTAGTCTCCTGTAATTAACATCATTCAATCTATCCTGGTATCGTGATCCGTAAAATAACAGTAAAACTAAGTCCCGTGACGGAAAATTCAACCTAATCGTTTTACTCTACAATTACCAACCGGTTGGCTTCTCAGTATCATGCCACCAGTTCTGTCAAACCACCCCACCCTCCAAACTACACTGGGTTTCATAGCAAGTTTTTATCTCCGCGAATAACCTTGTGTTTACTTATATAACAGCGGTCTATCAAACTAAAAGTGGACTTGATTGTCCTGCAATGTTTTTTTTTTAATTTCTATCGGTCAACAGAGTATCGCTGCAGTTCTTCTGTATATATAAGCTATGACTTCCATGCTGCACTCTCTCTATGCATCCTATTCCAAATGATGTTACTGATAACAACAACTGCTATTTACCCGTTTTATTTTTTTTTTTTTACAATACCTTAGCGTGCTAACATAATGTTGACCTTCCTTACTTAGTTGCCGTGGCTACACACTACATTGAGAGGGGCAAGATCTTTTTAGCCTTTGACCTTGAGAGACTTTGCAATTAAACATCAAGGTCAGTATCTCCATAAGGGGTGAGTCTGGGACAAGTTAGTTAAATGCATAAACAATATCATATATGTACAATTCAAATATTATATTAACTACTAAATACATACTGTATATTTGTTTCGTTTTTATGTCAAGAAACATATCAATCTATAAAACATCAATTCGAAAAATACTGAATAAAAATGGGTTTTACGATATTAAGCTATGCACGCTCCACCTGTAACTGTAGATAACAAGAAGCACCCGGTATATGGCCAACCCATTGAAGATTACTAATACAATATTACAATTTCACATTAAAAATAAATTTACAAAATATGATTGGCTATAATTATGTATCCATCGCTATATATATATATATATATATATATATATATATATATATATATATATATATATATATATATATATATATATATATAAAACACTGCACTGTTACCATACAATATAAAATGATAGGAAAATGCCCATTAAAGAACACAACGACAAAATATTTCAAGTACTTGACGTATTATTCACGAAATTAATAAGTACTTCAAATATTTTTTCGTTGTTTTCTTTAATGGACATTTGCCTACCAATCAATATATATTTATATATATATATATATATATATATATATATATATATATATATATATATATATATATATAAAACACTGCACTGTTACCATACAATATAAAATGATAGGAAAATGCCCATTAAAGAACACAACGACAAAATATTTCAAGTACTTGACGTATTATTCACGAAATTAATAAGTACTTCAAATATTTTTTCGTTGTTTTCTTTAATGGACATTTGCCTACCAATCAATATATATATATATATATATATATATATATATATATATATATATATATATATATGGATTCGGTTATACGTCACGAACTCCCTTTTCTACTAAGGGCTAGGACAGTTGCCTTCTTACGAAGGACTTGTTTCGGCAGATGTAATCGTTACCCTGAGGGTATGCCTTTACTAACCTCAGTCCGCGACGGGGCGCGAACCCTCGACCTGCCGCCTCAAAGTCGCAGACGCTACCATTTTGCCACGGAGACTGTATATATATATATATATATATATATATATATATATATATATATATATATATATATATATATATATATATATATATATATATATATGCGTGTGTATGTGCGAGCGCGCATTTTCTTGTCTGCATAAGTCTTAAATTAGTGAAAATACCAATAGCCTAAACACAAGGTTAAGTATCGATACTTTCATAAAACGAATAAAAAAAATGAGAACGTCAAGTCAAATGCCGGCGAGGATTCAAGTTCTTCCTCCCCTGGAAGCCCATCCCTAAATGATGGCGTCGGTGTCCTTATAAAGGCATGTCCCAAATCTAGATCAGGCCCCTCGTTCTATAGGGATGACGAAGTATTTTTTGCAGATTTCGTACATAAAATCACCAAATATTTCGGCTCCTTATATGAAAAACTATTAATATTTGTATTTTATACATTTCCACGATCTACCAATCTGCTGTTTTAATGTTTCACTATATTGCTCTGTATATAACTCTCAAGCTTCATACCCATACGTGTTTCTCTCCCTATATGAATACAACAGTAATTAGAACCACATCATCTATGACAAGAGGAGTTCCTTGAACCCTTGAACAAAAATATTTACTTTCCGTTCTGTATCTCCAATTATCAGTACCAAAATTACATTATATCAAGCTATGGCGTACTAACTCAGAGCTCTAGCTGAACTAAAAATAGCGGCACTTGAATTGACGTTGCCAACTTAAGGGCATAGTAATGTATTCGGAGATGACCTTGACAGAGGCCAGAGGCTCCGATCACGTGAGCCTCTATGACCACGTGCTGATATTCAGCGTAGTGAAGGTGTAACTAACTTCTGCCCACATGGCAGAGATACTAGAACACCGATCAGAGAAATATCAGACAATGGCTGTCCTAAATCTAAGGCGTGGCTTGGCATTATCTAATGCCGAAAGTGAATAAAACATTTCTCCAGATAAAGTACAATTGGTGTGATATATAGCCAGAAAATTCTTACATAGTTGAGAGGGGAGTGATAACTTTTGTATGACAGTGACACCGGGACGGGTAAAGAAAATTACCCTCGTCTAGCACGAGCAAAATGATCTATATATGATAAAGTAGCCGTTTAAGATCAAGATAGAATTAAAGAAACAAGAAAACTACAGGTTGAAAGAAAAATCCAATTAATTGAAGACCTAATAATGATGAGAATGAAATCAAAGAGTTTAGCATATGAGGTATTCCTAGACCTCAAAAATTGCATATCGAGCAATAGAGCTCTATATAAAGTGGAGGCAGTTGGTATTATGTCGAAAGAGAATATGATGACATTTATATAAAAAAGTTGACACTAGGAAACTAGCAAGAATGAAAAGAGAAGGGGAAAAACAGTATACTTAAAATAAAAAAAAATATATATATACTACATCTTAATTTATTATCAGTAAAACATACACAAACATCCTTTTTATAAAAGGGTTCTTTTCTCCCTTTTATTTTCACTTTCTAGAAACGACTATTTACGCCAAGAAAGTAGTGCTAAAACAGAAATAAAAAGAAATAGCCTTGAACATTTCAAGACATTCTCTTAATTCTTTTTACTTGGCAGGCTCTGTGATTTTTTACATTTCTTCCTGTGATTTAATCAGTGAATCATCTTACGCTGCTTGGAGAGCATGCTACAGTCACCTGATAATGTTGCTGTTGTTGTTTGCTGTTTTAGGTGTCACTATTAAATCCCCAATCGGGTGGGGGTGGACCCCAAAAGGTTGGAGCTGGGAAATTAAGGCTGACGTCCCATCCTATCGCCCAGCGGTGGCTCAAACACAAGTTCCCGAGTCGAGAGCTACCGGTGTTCCCACAAAGGGAATAATAATAATAATAATAATAATAATAATAATAATAATAATGTTTAAATGTTAAACATTACACGTTCAATAATATGCTGCGGTTTACATAAACTAACAAATTCTCAAGAACAGACTGGACCCTTAATTACTTTTAAATTAAAGACTACCTTATAGACATGAAACTAAGATTAGTCTTATGAACTTAAACTACGAGTGAGTGAGCGTCGAGCACAATCTACGGCTACTGTCTCCATCCATCGCGTATCTATTACGCAACAGACATCTCTCTTTTGCATCTAACACGTACGAGGGAGGGAATGATCCTGCGAAACACGTCTACACAATACTTTTCTTTTCATTTTACCTCAAGCTTATTCCAATCTAAGGTCTGATCTTTTCCGTGTTTATTTTAAGGATTCGATAAATAGGTTTCTGTAAGCCTCTAGACTTCATTTTTTTTCAACGGTCATCTTCGTAAATACGGAGTGCATACCATGCTCCAAGTTCCCTCTCAACTTGACTAACTTAGATGGAAAGTTCACAACGCGATTAAAAATGTGGTGTTACTACTATTACTACTACTACTACTACTACTAATAATAATAATAATAATACAGAAGAAGTGTAAAAGCAATTCAGGAGCAATCGCCAAACGATTTATCTGTAGAATAAACAGACAACTACAGTAAGCAAAAACAAAACCTACAATAAATTCACGTTAAATTTAAGTGGGTTTTATTTATAGCACCTTCAAAAAGGCACTAGACATACACCATTCAGCGATAGAACTTACTGTAGGGCAATTATATATATATATATATATATATATATATATATATATATATATATATATATATATATATATATATATATATATATATATAATATGTGTGTGTGTATATAAAAACAACCCTAATTGTGCTTACGAGAAAGAGCCTCAAGCTCGTAACGACCCGTCTCCTGGTCGGTTCCATTTGGTACTTAAGAGATACTTATCATACTTGTCCTTAAAACTATGGATTGAGTTAGCATTAACTACCTCCTCGTTAACGAATCCCAATTATCAACTACTCTTTTACTTAAAAAGTACTTCCTTACATCCTACAAAGAAATTTTCTTAGGAAGCTTCATATTGTGACCTCTAGTTGTAGTGCCATCCATATCAATATATGGATCCCTATCCACTCTGTCATAACCAGGAAGGACTTTAAAAACAGTCACCATATCCCCCTTATTCTTCTAACTTCGAGTGATGGCAAGTCTAATTCCCTCAGCCTCTCATCATAACTGGGATTGCGTATTTCTGGCACCAGTTTCGTGGCATGTCTTTGAACTTTTTCCAGCTTAACTACGTGCTTTTTCAAGTGCGGATTCCAAAAAGGGGCTGCATATTCAAGGTTTGGCCTTACATAGGTTACATAAATATTACAGAACATTTCCTTGTCCATGTGCCTGAAGGCTACCCTTAGATTTGCTAAGAAAGCATATGCTGCCCTTACTATGTCATTTATATGCATTTCTGGAGACAAATCGTGTGTGTGTGTGTGTGTGTGTGAGAGAGAGAGAGAGAGAGTGTGTGTGTGTACTTACCTAATTGTGTTTACGGGAAAGAGCCCAAAGCTCGTATCTTCCCGTCTCCTCATCGCTTCCATTTTATACTTAGTGATACTTATCATACCTGTCCTTAAAACTATGGATTGAGATAGCATTAACTACCTCCTCGCTTAGCCAATTCCAATTATCAACTACTCTTACAATGAAAAAGTATTTTCCTACATCCTGCAAAGAAGTTTTCTTACGAAGCTTTAAACTATGACCTCTAGTTCTAGAGCCAGCCATATCAAAATATCGATCCCCATCCACTCTATCATAACCATGAAGGAATTTAAAGACTGTCAACATATCCCCCCTCAATCTTCTAGCTTCGAGTGATGGTAAGTCTAATTCCCTCAGCCTCTCATCATAACTGAGATTGCGTATTTCTGGCACCAGTTTCGTGGCATGTCTTTGAACTTTTTCAAGCTTAGCTATGCGCTTTTTCAAGTGCGGATTCCAAAAGGGGGCTGCATATTCGAGTTTTGGCCTCACATAGGTTACATAAATATTTCTGAACATTTCCTTGTCCATGTGCCTGAAGGCTACCCCTACATTTGATAAGAATGCATATGCTGCCCTTACTATGCCATTTATATTTATTTCTGGAGACAAATCTGCCAGTATGTTTACTCCTAGATCTCTCTCATTTTCTGTCTCTTGAAGTTGTACTCCAGCCACCGAGTAGTCAAGCTTGGGCCTTCTTGCACTTGTACCCATTCTCATTACCTTACATTTTGAAGGATTGAATTTCATTAGCCACTTTTCTGACCACTCATGCAGATTATTTAGATCCTCCTGAAGTTCTCTACCATTGTTCTCGTTTTTTACTTTCTTCACAATCTTTGCATCATCTGCAAACATATTCATGAATGAATTTACAGACTCTGGTAGGTCATTTACATATACAAGGAACAAAAGTGGCCCTAAAACTGAACCCCGTGGAACCCCACTACTAACTCTTCTCCATTCGTATCTTCCCGTCTCCTGATCGGTTCCATATGCTATTTAGTGCTACTTATCATACCTGTCCTTAAAACTATTGATTGAGATAACATTAACTACCTGCTCGCTTAGCGAATTCCAATTATCAACTACTCTTACAATGAAAAAGTATTTCCATACATCCTGCAAAGAAGTTTTCTTACGAAGCTTCAAACTATGACCTCTAGTTCTAGAGCATGCCATATCAAAATATCGATCCCTATCCACTCTATCATAACCATGAAGGAATTTAAAGACTGTCACCATATCCCCCCTCAATCTTCTAGCTTCGAGTGATGGTAAGTCTAATTCCCTCAATCTCTCATCATAACTGACATTACGTATTTCTGGCACCGGTTTCGTGGCATGTCTTTGAACTTTTTCAAGCTTAGCTATGTGCTTTTTCAAGTGCAGATTCCAAAAGGGGGCTGCATATTCGAGTTTTGGCCTCACATAGGTTACATAAATATTTCTGAACATTTCCTTGTCCATGTGCCTGGTGTGTGATTACCTAATTGTGTTTACGGGAAAGAGCCCAAAGCTCGTATTTTCCCGTCTCCTGATCGGTTCCACTTTATACTTGTGTGTGTGTGTGTGCAATTACCTAAATGCAAAATACTTAGAAAATATCAATACCAGTGAAGAATGAGAAGGGTTAAGGAACAGAGGAGCCAAGACCCCCTGTGTAGGACACGTTCCTTGCGTAAGCCCCACCTACACGCGACACACACTTACCTAACCCCCCCCCCTTCTTTTGTAACTTTTATTATACGCAGGGACACACGTAGTAAGCTGATATGGGATACGATAGGTATGTCACGTCTGCTTCACTTATTTAAAACCACCGAAAAAAAAACTTTAAAAAGGTTACCATAACTTCAAATTCCACTACAAAAAAAAATGATAACCTGATTTAATTATTGAAGAATTAGTTGTATTTAAAAACAATACAGAAATATGATATTTAAGGGAATTACACTAATTTCACAGAATTCGTAAAAAAAATTCTTGTTAGTCTCGAAAACTTGTTATTGGAGTAACAACCCCTCAATCCACCCCCCCCCCATTTTTTTACACCTGTTTCTAGGTCATAACGATGCATCTGTCTCCCCTGGCAGGAGAGAACTCTTACCAAAACAACAGTTAGGGCCAAGATATCTTACCCTTGTTGGCAGCTTCATGGCTAATTTCAAAGATCCATCGGTTTTCTTGTGCAGCCGTTTCTCCTTTATCAAAAAGCTCTAAATTCCGCATACTGTCAACGCGGTAAAATCGTTTAGAAACGCGCGACATCTTTGAGGTTTTTAAATTTTACACCATTCACTGTACCTCCACTCCTCTGCGACTGCCGGCACACTAAAGTATAAGTGGCAGAGAGAGAGAGAGAGAGAGGGAGGGAGGGAGGCTGGGGGAGGGGAAGGAAGAGTGGCCTCTAGTGAGGAAGTCCGCAACTCTCTTCTCCTTCAAAAGTTACAGTGCCAAGAATATCCTAATGAATAGGTATTAATGGAGTAATTCCATGAAGTAAGAAGTATGCAGCCTTAAAATAGTATCTGATGAGACATATGTACTGAAGGATGTCATTCGCCATAATGGTAAGACTATTAACAATAAAGAGCAGTTTACTGACTACATTATCGTACATCACATGACCTTGAGGACCAGCAGACGATGCTGATGCATTTGTTACTGATTTTGATAGACCAAAATGTCCGAAATTATCACATTAAATTACCTTTACACGTAATATCAGTGACAACAAATATATCATAATTATTCAAATAGAATAAAGTTTATAGTAATAATATCAGAAGCTCAAAATAATCTGCTATCTGGAGAGGAGTATACGCAAAAATCTGCAATCTGGAAAGGCGAATGTATACACAAGACCCCCTTCAAACGTTTGATACTAGGACGTTCTCTGTAAATTAATAATTTTAATTTGGGATAATAGATACGCATCTTAGATTAGCTGCAGATTTTCATCATCATTTCATTATCATAAACGACTTCAAAAACGTTAATTTAATTGCAAGCATGAGAGAGAGAGGAAAAAAAAAACATTTATAACGCCTTTTCAGTGTAGGAGGCAAGTGAGTAAACGTTGATATGTGACGTTATAAATGATGCAGTATTTTAATGGAGTTTATGATTTAGGAATAGAAATAGGTTAACTTTCCAGTGGACTTATGTCAAGACGCTGCATAATGCAATCGTAATGAGAGGTTTATTTATCTCAGCAGTTATTGTCATCTTCAGTGTAATGTAGTTATTTTTCTACTTCAAAATCATGATCGCAAGCGTTATCACGTATATTTTCCTTATTACGTCTTCTTTTCACGCATTTGTTTTATTCATATATATATATATATATATATATATATATATATATATATATATATATATATATATATATATATATATATATATATATATATATATATATATATATATATATATATATGTTCCGATTTCACGTCACGGACTCCCTTTTTTAGCAAGGGCTAGGATATATTGTAGGAAAATGCCCATTAAAGAAAACAACGAAAATATATTTGAAGTACTTATTAATTTCGTGACCTTATCTGGCTATCTTCTTAAAGTACAATGCCGAGAGATTGAAAAGGTGGGCAGATTAGGTCACGAAATTAATAAGTACTTCAAATATTTTTTTTTTCGTTGTTTTCTTTAATGGGCACTTTCCTACCATTTTAGACTATGTCAATAGTTCAGTGTTTATCTATCTATCTATCTATCTATCTATCTATCTATCTATCTATATATATATATATATATATATATATATATATATATATATATATATATATATATATATATATATATATATATATGTAGTTGCCGTGGCTCAGTCGATAGCGTCTCCGACTCTGAGGCGTCAGGTCGAGGGTTCGCGCCCCGTCACGGTCTGAGGTTAGCAAAGGCATGCACTCAGCGTAAGGATTACATCTGCCAAAACAAGTCCTTCGCAAGAAGGCAACCGTCCTAGCCCTTTTAGACTATGTCAATAGTTCAGTGTTTATCTATCTATCTATCTATCTATCTATCTATATATATATATATATATATATATATATATATATATATATATATATATATATATATATATGTAGTCGCCGTGGCTCAGTCGATAGCGTCTCCGACTCTGAGGCGTCAGGTCGAGGGTTCGCGCCCCGTCACGGTCTGAGGTTAGCAAAGGCATGCACTCAGCGTAAGGATTACATCTGCCAAAACAAGTCCTTCGCAAGAAGGCAACCGTCCTAGCCCTTGGTTGATAAGGGAGTCCGTGACGTAAAACCGGAAGAAAAAAAAAAAAAAAAATATATATATATATATATATATATATATATATATATATATATATATATATATATATATATATATATAACTAAATAAGCCCATTATCATATGTGAAAACATGGAAAATTTTTACCCCGACCGGAACTTGAATCTGGAACTCATAATTACTAAGGCAAGGCGCCACCAACAACACCACAGAAGGTTGAAAAGAAACAGGCCTTATAGCTTATAGCTGCTATACTAGGAATGAACGCATTCTGTCTGAATGCCACTATGTTCATATTACAGTTCCCCAACCTCACTCGTGGTTTCGTTTTCGCATTTAATTCAATTCCCAATCTCATTCTGGACCAACAATAAACAACTAAGCACATTACCATATGTGAAAACATGAATAATTTTTACCCTGACCGGGACTTGAACCTGGGATTTATAATTACTAAGCCAAGACGCTACCAACTACACCACAGAAGGTTAAAAAGAAACAGATCTTATAGCTTATTATTATTATAATAATAATAATAATAATAATAATAATAATAATAATAATAATAATAATAATAATAATAATAATAATAATAATAATAATAATAATAATAATTTTATTCAGCCTCCAGAGGAGATAAATAGCATACATAGAAATACAATAGGATTTTGCAAAAACACATAATTATATATTACATTGCATGTTCATATTTATGTAAGAAAAATTTTAAAATGGAGACAGCAGAGCATTCATCATTTCCCTATTCTCTTTATTCAGATTGCTAGAGAGAGCTATAATAGAGTCAACTAGTCCATCATTTTTTGAGAATACTGTTTTGAGGTTATTTTTAACATAATGATTTTCACATATTGGCTTCACAAAGGACAAATTGAATTTTTTACATGTATTCATTACTCTACCAACAAGGTTTCTTTCATCTCTTTTTTTATTGCTTAAGTACAATCGTAGCTATACTAGCTGCTATACTAGGAATAAACGCATTCTATCTGACTGCCACTATGTTCATATTACAGTTTCCCCAACCTCACTCGTGATTTCGTTTTCGCATTTAATTCAACTCCCAATCTCATTCGGGACCAACAATAACCAAATAAGCACATTAACATATGTGAAAACATGAATAATTTTTATCCCGACCGGGACTTGAACCTTGGACTTATGATTACTATACTACGGAAGGTAAAAGGAAACAGGTCTTATAGCTATGTATGTTTGTATGTATGCATGTATGTTTCCTTTTAACCTTCTGTGATATAGTTGGTAGCGCCTTTTCTTAGTAATTATAAGTCCAAGGTTCAAATCCCGGTCGAGGTAAATATGATTCATGTTTTCACATATTGTAATGTGCTTATTTGGATACTGTTGGTCCCGAATGAGACTCGGAGTTGAATTAAATGCGAAAACGAAACCACGGGTGAGGTTGGGGAAACTGTACTATGAACATAGTGGCATTCAGATAGAATGCGTTCATTCCTAGTATAGCAGTTATAAGCTATAAGATCTGTTTCCTTTTAACCATCTGTGGTGTAGTTGGTAGCGCCTTGGCTTAGTAATTATAAGTCCCAGGTTCAAGTCCTGGTCCGGGTAAAAATGATTCTCATATACATATATATATATATATATATATATATATATATATATATATATATATATATATATATATATATATATATATATATATATATATATATATATATATATATATATAT
Source organism: Halocaridina rubra (assembly GCA_037179515.1). NCBI lineage: Eukaryota > Metazoa > Arthropoda > Malacostraca > Decapoda > Atyidae > Halocaridina > Halocaridina rubra. The sequence continues at coordinate 275,678 of JAXCGZ010011332.1, forward strand.
ATATATATATATATATATATATATATATATATATATATATATACATATATATATATATATATATATATATATATATATATATATATATATATATATATATATATATATATATATATATATATATATATATATAGTGTTTACTGCTTCTTCAATTAGCAAATTCCAATTATCAACTATTTTTACACAAAAGGGTATTCAATTTCATTCAGTAAAGACGCTTTCTTGCCAAGCTTCAAACTATGACCCCTAGTTCTAGAGCCACCCTTATCAATTTTCAATTCTTATCCACTCTGTCAAAACTATGACTGGATCTAAGAGCCATTACATAGGATTTTATATTAGATTGTTTTGTTTATGGCTTGCAACGTGTTTCAAGGTAAGTTATTCACACGGATATTACTGTAAGCAGAAGATACTTATGTTGAAGTGACTGAAAAAACTTGGATATTTACAATAATTAACTGACATTTAATTCTTTGGACAAATATTTAGGTTTTCTAATTATTCTATTTATATACATGAGCCATTTTCCCCTTATAAAGGTAGTGGCTGAGTCAAAGAAAAATACCCTGACTCTTTGGGAAGAGAAAATACAGTGGAGGGGATTCTCAGTTGCCTCACTCTGCCCCATGTAGTCAACTCTAACGACGCGCAGGGGAACACGAAAGAAGTATTCTAGATTAATCCTTTTCTAAATTCAAGATGAGAATTGTTAGAGTGAAGGTAGTTGGAACCTTAACCTATTTATATAATAATTCTTAAAAATATGATGTCAATGAAGCCTTTTAAAATTAAAAGATACTAAATTTCTTACTCTTATGGGGTTGGAGTGCAATAAAGCATTTGTATTCGACTTGAAATTTGTTAGTCAGCTCTAAGAAAAGAAAATGGCTCGTTTTCTATGATTAGATATCTGTGGGAATCTGTCCTAAATAAGATTATTCCTCATATGGGTAACTTTGATATTTAGTTAGTAAGACTGTCGGCAGTTCATCCAAGTTTTATTTTCTTTACAGTTTGTAAAGAAAGTTAACTACCTGTATTAAATATTTTTTTTATTTAGATCTATACATATTTTTACCTAGTCATCAACTTTCTCACTTACTTTACTAGTCTTACGATCGGCATAAGCTTGAGATGAATATATTTTTTTCCTTCGATTTCCAGAAGTTGCGATGAAAGTCAACAGCGAGTTTTCTCAGTCCTTAGCCCCCCTACCGACTCTTGTCACTGAAATATTTCTCCCATGAAAATCAGCGTCTATTGATGAAATCGACTTCTCCCTACCTGAAAAGTGTGCATTTTTGAAAATATATTGTTATTACGGCTCTAATCATAAGGGGGGGGGGGTCATGAATATTACAGTGACATTTTTTAAACTGTAGGATAAAAACAGTAGTTTCTCAAATGATGGACCATTGAAAAATTATATTTTTGTCCATAACTCTGATCCCAGGTTGTAAACACTCATTTTATTAGCTGAAATACAGTCTTATTTATATCAGTGTCGATTATGCTATAAATACTGAACTACTACTACTACTACTACTACTACTACTAGTGAAGCTGCTGCTGCTGTTGCTGCAGCTACTTCTATACTATTGATGTAAGTGCTGCTTCAATCGATACCAATTTTGTGAATAAAAAAGAATGGTAAACACTACAATAATAATAATAATAATAATAATAATAATAATAATAATAATAATAATAATAATAATAATAATAATAATAATAATTATTATTATTATTATTATTATTATTATTATTATTATTATTATTATTATTATTATTATTATTATTATTATTAATATAGCAATAATAATAATAATAATAATAATAATAATAATAATAATAATAATAATAATAATAATAATAATAATAATAATAATAATAATAATAATAATAATGCTGCATACAAACTTTTTTTTCCATATGGCACCAAAACGAAGGTAACTTCAGGATTTTGAAAGAGTGTTTTAGGTAAGGGGAAAATATAAAGTGGGATATGGGAGAAGTGGCTGTTGTAGTACTCCACAGATGTATCATTAATACTAAAATAAAACACGTGACCATAATGAACTGTACTTCCTTTTTGCTCACGTGTTTTTTTTTTCTTTTAAATATCCTCTTGCAGAATAAAATGTAGTACTTTTATATATAGATGAATATTTGTGTTCTTTGTTTTTGTCTCTGATATTATTTCTAGATTCAGACTGATAACTGAGTCTAAAAAAAAATGAAACACAGAGATGTATAAATATATGATGATTTTTATTATGGCGTCATTTCGCTTCACCACACATGCTGTATTTATAACTTGGATAGTGCAATTTAATATTTTAAGGCAGATTTATGTACGACTAGGCATTGAATGACATTAATTGTTACGAAAATTTACTCTAACGCTATACGTTCCATAAAAAGATATTTCTATGATGGTTTTTTTTCAGAATATATGAACTATATGACCTTGTCTGCTTATGTTCTCTTGTTGCATGTGTAAAATACATACATAAATACATACATATATACATACATTCATACATACATACAAAGCGCTGATGGATTTAGATGTTCATAAAGCTACAGGTTCTGATGACATATCCCCTCATGTACTTAAAATATGCGCAAACTCAATATCATTGGCACTAAGTATCATATTTAAAAAGTCACTGGAGTCAGGGGAGATTCCAAGATGCTGGAAACAAGCAAATGTGATACCTATTTCCAAAAAGGGAAGGAGGGATACGGCTCTGAACTATAGACCAGTTTCCTTGACCAGCATAGTTTGCAAAGTCATGGAGAAACTACTAAGGAAACATATCTCTCTTCACTTGGAATCCTTCAACTTTTTGTCAGTGAGGCAACATGGCTTCAGAGAAGGTAGATCAACAGTAACAAACTTATTAGAATTTTATGATGAGGTAAGCCGAATCTTACAGGAAAGAGAGGGCTGTGCGATTGCATATTCCTAGACTTCCAAAAAGCGTTTGACACTGTTCCACATGGGAGACTTATTAGGAAGCTGCAATCAATGGCTAGAATAGGTGGAAATGTCTTGGAATGGATAAAAACTTACTTAGAAGGAAGGGAACAGAGGGTTAGAGTAAGACACTCAGTGTCTGAATGGAGAAGAGTTAGTAGTGGAGTTCCACAGGGTTCAGTTTTAGGGCCACTTTTGTTCCTTTATATGTAAATGAACTACCAGAGTCTGTAAATTCATTCATGAATATGTTTGCAGATGATGCAAAGATTGTGAAGAAAGTAAAAAAAACGAGAACAATGGTAGAGAACTTCAGGAGGATCTAAATAATCTGCATGAGTGGTCAGAAAAGTGGCTAATGAAATTCAATACTTCAAAATGTAAGGTAATGAGAATGGGTACAAGTGCAAGAAGGCCCAAGCTTGACTACTCGGTGGCTGGAGTACAACTTCAAGAGACAGAAAATGAGAGAGATTTAGGAGTAAACATACTGGCAGATTTGTCTCCAGAAATACATATAAATGGCATAGTAAGGGCAGCATATGCATTCTTATCAATGTAAGGGTAGCCTTCAGGCACATGGACAAGGAAATGTTCAGAAATATTTATGTAACCTATGTGAGGCCAAAACTCGAATATGCAGCCCCCTTTTGGAATCCGCACTTGAAAAAGCACATAGCTAAGCTTGAAAAAGTTCAAAGACATGCCACGAAACTGGTGCCAGAAATACGCAATCTCAGTTATGATGAGAGGCTGAGGGAATTAGACTTACCATCACTCGAAGCTAGAAGAGTGAGGGGGGATATGGTGACAGTCTTTAAATTCCTTCATGGTTATGATAGAGTGGATAGGGATCGATATTTTGATATGGCTGGCTCTAGAACTAGAGGTGATAGTTTGAAGCTTCGTAAGAAAACTTCTTCGCAGGATGTAAGGAAATACTTTTTCAGTGTAAGAGTAGTTGATCATTGGAATTGGCTAAGCGAGGAGGTAGTTAATGTTATCTCAATCCATAGTGTTAAGGACAGGTATGATAAGTATGACTAAGTATAAAATGGAACCGATGAGGAGACGGGAAGATACGAGCTTTGGGCTCTTTCCCGTAAACACAATTAGGTAATCACACACACACACACACACACACACACACACACACACACACACACACACATATATATATATATATATATATATATATATATATATATATATATATATATATATATATATATATATATAGATATAGATATATACACACACACACACACACACACACATATATATATATATATATATATATATATATATATATATAATATATATATATATATATATATATATATATATATATATATATATATATATATATATATATATATATATATATATATATATATATATATATATATATATATATATATATATATATATATATATATATATATATATATTAGTTAATTACACACTCACACGGTGTAAATGTGTTTGTGTGTATACGCACGTGAACAAATACTGTGTAAGTTTTTTTTTTTTGTATGGAATAAATGAGAAGGTTGGATGTATCCAAGATACTCCGTGAAATATGTTATACTGCAGAGATATTTATGCATTAGAGGTCAAAGCTACTTCCTGGCAACGTTTATCTTGGTTCGCCTTTAAAATAGGCAATGATATGTGGAAGTGCTGTTTCCGACGTGTTCTCCTCTTATATATAGTACAGGGATAAAGACATTAAAAAGTTTCTCCATTGTGGTCTGTCTTTGACATTTTTCATTGCGATATAGAGTAGGAGTAACTCCGGTGCTAAATATACAGTTAAGCATTAATGGAATGGATTTTAAATGAAAGTCGCTCGAGTGTCGTTCCCGTGTCTGGCACGCACAAAATCAATAGCAGCTCAGCGCTGCTGACTGGGTCTTGTTGCATAGGCTTGGATCTAAGGAATTTTTATTGCTTTTCATACAATTTAATTTTATTTAGTAATTTTGCTCATCTACCACATTGTATAAGTTATGAATCGTTTGGCAAATTCTAGACACATTCCCTTAGGTATTGCCATGATTTCTAGAGTATTTTCATGTACTGTAACCATAACACTATTGCAAAAGCAGCAAAATCGATTGTCCACGAAGGTAGTCAATGGAAAATTTCCTAGATAGCTGAACGAAGCTATATAAAATATCCTCGTTCAATGCCATCTAGCAGACGACGCGCGCAGTGTGAAAGCGAACAGAGTACAGAATGTGTTCTCGCGCCAGCGCAAAGAGAATAGAAGTATGGAAAATAAATTATTATTTTACACATATTGAAAGAATTTAGAATTAAATAAATTACAAAGTAGTATTATAAGATGGGTTTTATATCTAGATTAATTACTTGTATTTAATATTGAAATGAATTAGGACACATTACTATGTGCTTCTCCATATGTTAGTGCGTATGTGTATATGCCTGAAGGAGGAGGTGTCTACCGAAGAACGGAGTCAAAATAGGAGCTGGCGACTGTTGTCTGCCAGAGTAACTGCTGCGGCTCCTTGGTGCACTCTCACCTATCCTTTTTAGTGGCAATTGCCAGTTACGGATCGTTCTTCGAGTGTTTTTAGAAGTCAAAACAACCCCCTATGAGTGTGTGTTATAAATAGCGTTTGGGATACAGAGAGATAGTACACTCGTAATATAGCATTATTGGTTTTTAACTCCCTCACCCCCTTCAACCACCTTCAGGTTATAAAAGGGTATAAGTAGGGGAGTGGTATATAGTAAAGTGATTATCGGAATTACTTTTATACTATTAATAAAATTACACTTTTCCTGCCCTGTAACCCCCACGAGAAATTATTATTTGTTTAGTTTTTCTGCCTTTGCTAACGACGAAGCACTACGACCATCATGACGACTCAACCCTCGACGCGTTTCAGCGATGGTTATGAACTCAAGGAGGAACTGGGAAAGTAAGTATTATTTTACTCATTGTTCGGTGTCCTTTTACGCATCATAGGGTCAGACAACATCGCGCACCACTTGCTAACGCATCTTGGAATTTGTATTATATATTGCAAATGCCGGCATGATCACCTAGTTTTCATTAAGTGTGGAAACATTCGGGATATCGTAGATTCCTCAAGAAGTGTGGAGGAGGCATGGGGTTGAGGCACTGGTCAGGACTACACACATATCGCACTTCGTTTAAGCGAAAATGATGAAATGTCAACCCTTGTAGCATTAGAATATATTGTCTTCCAAAAACGTTCTATTCTTTATACAAATACATATTAGTATCGAGATAGATATATGGATGGGAAGATTTCTCCTCTTAATCCTGAACGGAGTAAGATTTGTACATCGCGAAATATTCATCATCATTTACGTTCTCTTCAACCTACTCATTATATGTCTGGTGTTGGCGTTCGTTTCCGTCAGCTGGTTAACCTCTCTCATGGGGAAAATATCGTGAGTTTCTCTTTCAAATGCTCGAATAGTCAGTCGAGTTTATTTTTCTCTTTCAAGTATTACGATATTTTCCGTATCCTGCTGACTATAAATATTAAGTTTTACGTCCGTAATTAATTTCCCAATTATAATGCATATTCTTATATGCATTTTGTCTGTAATATATCCTTGTCATGATTAATAAAAAGTATTAATACATATAAATTCCAATGTCGTAGCAGGCCTAATGTCATGTACATTTTGTCCATCAATAAAATACATCGGAAGACTTTCGTGTATTTTTAGACCACTATACCGCGAATATTGATTGAAGTACAAAAAGTGTTTTGACACTTAAGAATATGCGTATAGAGAGGGATTGATTCATTGATTTGCACTTGTTCAGTGCCAGGCACCGGCTTTAAAACAAGCTGATATCTTTTTGTTAAATTCTATTATTATTATTATTATTATTATTATTATTATTATTATTATTATTATTATTATTATAAATCTCTGTATATATATATATATATATATATATATATATATATATATATATATATATATATATATATATATATATATATATATATATATATATATGTTCCGGTTGTTCCGGTTTTACGTCACGGACTCCCTTTTCAACCAAGGGCTAGGAGGGATATATATATATATATATATATATATATATATATATATATATATATATATATATATATATATATATATATATATATATGTGGTGTGTTTGTATTTGTGTATGTGTGTGTATTTATGGAAATATTGCTTTTTGTTCGTCATACTTTGGTATTACCTATTTTTTTTTTTAATTTATAAAGACTGAGTACGATTGACACATTTTATTCTTATATGCAGTTATTTATTTATTTCTTATATGGACTTACAACGTTTTAGCACGGCCAGGCAGCGGGGAGCCACAAGCGATGCTCCTTCTCACAATGACATTTAGATGAGAGCGCGCGCGCGCACACCACACACACACACACACACACACACACACACACACACACACACACACACACACACACACACACACACACACACACACACACACACACACACACACACACATGAGAGACGGATGAAGAGATCTGCAAAGAATTGAACAAGGAGTTTCAGTCAGTATTTACAGTAGAAAATACCCCACCCCCTCAGATTGCAGTGATAGAAGCTCAAGGGCCGGTATTAGAGAACATCAACCTTACAGCCACAGAGGTATGCAAAGCGCTGATGGATTTAGATGTTCATAAAGCTACAGGTCCTGATGACATATCCCCTCATGTGCTTAAAAAATGCGCAAACACAATATCAATGGCACTAAGTATCATATTTAAGGAGTCACTGGAGTCGGGGGAGATTCCAAGATGCTGGAAACAAGCAAATGTGATACCTATCTTCAAAAAGGGAAGGAGGGATACGGCTCTGAACTATAGACCAGTTTCCTTGACCAGCATAGTTTGCAAAGTTATGGAGAAACTACTAAGGAAACATATCTCTCTTCACTTGGAATCCTTCAAGTTTTTGTCAGTGAGGCAACATGGCTTCAGAGAAGGTAGATCAACAGTAACAAACTTATTAGAATTTTATGATGAGGTAAGCCAAATCTTACAGGAAAGAGAGGGCTGGGCAGATTGCATATTCCTAGACTTCCAGAAAGCGTTTGACACTGTTCCACATGGGAGACTTATTAGGAAGCTGCAATCAATGGCTAGAATAGGTGGAAATGTTTTGGAATGGATAAAAACTTACTTAGAAGGAAGGGAACAGAGGGTTAGAGTAAGACACTCAGTGTCTGAATGGAGAAGAGTTAGTAGTGGAGTTCCACAGGGTTCAGTTTTAGGGCCACCTTTGTTCCTTGTATATGTAAATGACCTACCAGAGTCTGTAAATTCATTCATGAATATGTTTGCAGATGATGCAAAGATTGTGAAGAAAGTAAAAAACGAGAACAATGGTAGAGAACTTCAGGAGGATCTAAATAATCTGCATGAGTGGTCAGAAAAGTGGCTAATGAAATTCAATACTTCAAAATGTAAGGTAATGAGAATGGGTACAAGTGCAAGAAGGCCCAAGCTTGACTACTCGGTGGCTGGAGTACAACTTCAAGAGACAGAAAATGAGAGAGATCTAGGAGTAAACATACTGGCAGATTTGTCTCCAGAAATACATATAAATGGCATAGTAAGGGCAGCATATGCATTCTTATCAAATGTAAGGGTAGCCTTCAGGCACATGGACAAGGAAATGTTCAGAAATATTTATGTAACCTATGTGAGGCCAAAACTCGAATATGCAGCCCCCTTTTGGAATCCGCACTTGAAAAAGCACATAGCTAAGCTTGAAAAAGTTCAAAGACATGCCACGAAACTGGTGCCAGAAATACGCAATCTCAGTTATGATGAGAGGCTGAGGGAATTAGACTTACCATCACTCGAAGCTAGAAGAGTGAGGGGGGATATGTTGACAGTCTTTAAATTCCTTCATGGTTATGATAGAGTGGATAGGGATCGATATTTTGATATGGCTGGCTCTAGAACTAGAGGTCATAGTTTGAAGCTTCGTAAGAAAACTTCTTTGCAGGATATAAGGAAATACTTTTTCAGTGTAAGAGTAGTTGATAATTGGAATTGGCTAAGCGAGGAGGTAGTTAATGCCATCTCAATCCATAGTTTTAAGGACAGGTATGATAAGTATCACTAAGTATAAAATGGAACCGATGAGGAGACGGGAAGATACGAGCTTTGGGCTCTTTCCCGTAAACACAATTAGGTAATCACACACACACACACACACACACACACACACACACACACACACACACACACACACACACACACACACACACACACACACACACACACACACAATGCTATCTCAATCCATAGTTTTAAGAATAGGTATGATAAGTATCACTAAGTATAAAATGGAACCGATCAGGAGACGGGAAGATGCGAGCTTTGGGCTCTTTCCCGTAAACACAAATAGGTAATTACACACACACACACACACACACACACACACACACACACACACACACACACACACACACACACACACACACACACACACATTTTATCTTAATGAAATTATATATAGAGTACACAGGATTTCCAAACACATGTTATCTATAGAGAACCTTTCCTCGACTTATGTTCTCAAGGTGCCTCTGCGCAGGTCTTATCCTGTAGCAGTCTGTCGATAGATAATAGATACTTATATCTATTATCTGTCAGTGAATCTACGTTGTACATTTGAGAAATAAAAGCATATTGTAAATGGTGCATTTATGTACGTATTTAATTATACTTATTTTAGTATAGCCTGGTGGAAAGCATTATTATTATTATTATTATTATTATTATTATTATTATTATTATTATTATTATTATTATTGCACTTTTAAGTCAGCTCTTTACTCATTGCTGTGTGTGCTTAGTTTTGTGTACGAAACCAATATTTGCTTGATGATAATGGTTTATCATGAAATAATAATCATAGTCATGAAGAGAGAGAGAGAGGAGAGAGAGAAGGAGAGAGAGAGAGAGAGAGAGAGAGAGAGAGAGGAGAGATTGATTGATTGATT
>JAXCGZ010011333.1:0-110000 GCA_037179515.1 Halocaridina rubra
ACGGCCAGCCTCCGTAATAAACTACACATTATACATACGAATATACATGTATACATGATAGAAATTAATAAGTATACATGCTAAGTCTAAAAGTATACATTCATGCACTTACGTTACAATAAACGAAACTATATGCAAAATAACACTTACATAATGTACGTACAAATAAACTGTCTTGAAATATATTCAAGACATATATATATATATATATATATATATATATATATATATATATATATATATATATATATATATATATATATATATATATATATATATATATATATATATATATATATATGGCATGTAGACTGTGTTATCTCAGAGACTAGTGTGACAAGCTAGATTTGACATGACTAAAATCTAATTGTGTGTAGATGGTTTTGCATAATCAATTTGAAACCATTACCTCCCAAAATATGTTTACAGTGATTGCACAATGAGCTAGCCTGATAATGACTGGTACTGCAAAAAAATAAATAAATAAATAAATAAAAGCGCCATAGCACGGTTATCTAACCTTACGTAATCATAATTTTATATCTGTTAATATACTGATAATAAAATTTTATTTATTTATTTATTTATTTGCTATTAATGGGATTATTTTACTCCTAGAATGCAAACCCTTTCACGTCTAGAGGTATCCGGTCTTTTGAAATTACAGCCTTTTTTAATTGAGTATATTCAAAGCATTACCGATATTTAACCACTAAAAATTTCAAAAGCTCTGTCACAAATCCATACGTAATAATAAAATTATTAAAAGTAAAAATTAACTAACCAGTAGCTTTTCCTGTCTACACAAATCACCACAACACCCGCTAATACTCTACGTACAAGAGGGAATAACTTGTTCTGGTTTTACGTCACGGACCCCCTTTTCTACCAAGGGCTAGGACGGTTGCCTTCTTGCGAAGGACTTGTTTTGGCAGATGTAATCGTTACCCTGAGTGCAATGCCCTTGCTAACCTCAGACCGTGACGGGGCGCGAACCCTGGACCTGGCGCCTCAGAGTCGCGGACGCTACAGCTTGACACTCATAGCCTAAGCCCATGCCATTTTTAACCTTGTCTACTTACTGTGTAAAATGACTCTTGAATGTAGTGACCGTTTTCCTCTACGATATTGTTTTTGTCCTAGAAGAAAATTACTGGAAAAATCTACATATGTACTGAGAATTGCGCAAACGGAAAACAAAATGTAACGTTATATTTCGAATAATTATACTTCCAAACACACACACACACACACACACACACACACACACAAAAAGTCAAATTAGCTATTGACAGACATCAACCTAATCGAACCTAAGCAAACAATTTGAGAGGTTATTTAATGTACTGGGAGTAGTTATCCTTACTGATCCTAAACACTATATGTCTCTATGGACAACAAAATTTAATAACTTAAGATTTTATTTCGTTGTTTATCAATAGAACAAAATTCATTATGGAACGATCCTTTGATTAATTTTGGTTAGGTTAATGTTACAACAGACCACATATGATGAACTAAACCGCAAGCTTAAAAGTGGTACTTAATAGTTATTGGGTTGGTATATGTCTATGGACAATAATAATTAATAAAATACAACGTATTTTGTCACTTGTGGTTCGTTCTGGAATAGTGGCAAAGTTAGGTTAGGTTAACGTACAGATAGTAAGAGAAATAAAACTAAACAGATTTGCCTCTATAGTACATCATGATCAATGTCTGCTATATTTAAATATCTCGGGGATTTTGCCATCCGTCCTTTCATAATACTGTACTGTAGCATTTCATAAAATATTTGTCATATTCAGTGTTTTTCGATCAAATACAAAATGACCTCCAAGTAGCATGAATGGAATATCTTTGCAAGTGTGACCAACAGACCTCTCTGAAGTCATGTACACTTGACAGGTTGATACCTAATCAAGACCCCAAATGGGATGAACACCAAAGAACATATAGCTGGATCACAATTCCCAGTACATTATATATCCCTGTAAATGGTTAGGTTAGCTTAAGTTAGATTAGGTTAGGTTAATGCCTAACGTAACCTCTGCTAAAATAACTTGACAATTTATAAACTCGACCAAATCACGCCAATTTTGAAATCAACTTACCTTTTGGACAATTCCAGCCAGTCATTTTTTGACACTCTCAGTTAACCATTCTGCCAGAGGCGTAGAATAAGCCAAAGCAGCCACAGTCATATAATTTCTCAATCAGGCACTACAATGACCAACCTTCCGGACACTGTAAATATACCAGGTGGTCCAGAATGGCGCCGTGGTGGCAATAGCAGACGAAAAATTACATTGTTGTGTTTCGCGTAAATTAAGATCACAATTTGTATGTCATATGTATTTATTACATATGTAATATGTAACAAACTTAAGATTCTGAGATAAATTAATTTATGAGGAAAGAACCCAATCATAGCTGTTGGTAATAAAGCTTCCTTGCAGTATGTTAGAGTTTATAGGAAAATGTGGAGGCAACAGTTTATTATTATTATTATTATTATTATTATTATTATTTAGGGTTGTGCCAAAGGGTTAAAAGAGTGCACATGGCGTCATCAATTCTCCCTTTTCCTAATTAACAGGTGAGACGTGACCTCAGCTACAAGACTAAAACCACCTACGGGTCCACAATGACCCGTGCTAACTTAAGGTGGAACGTTTACAGTTTTACAACAAATAACTACAAGCCTTGAGAAGGGGAACTTCATGCTAAATTATTAATATTATTATCATATCGTCATCGCCACAAATTACATCTAAATTATAAGCCATTTGCCAATTAATATTATTAGGTATATTAAGTTTGATGCATTATGGGTAGCGATCGAAGCCACGAAGTCCTTTCACTGTTCAGTTCCACCTTTTCTATTATTGGAATGGACTTTTTGGTATTGCTTCATTTGACGAACTTATTTATGTTTAAGTATAAATGCATATTTTCTTAACCTTAGCCATTTTCTATATTTATATTATTAGTTTAATGCGCATGCTATATATGTACATATTATTATAATAGATATTTAGAAATATAATCGTCTGAATTAAAAAAAATAGAGAGTTATGACACATGGAGTGTACCCATCGTATTCCAGGAGGTAGGTTTTGGTAAAGAATATCAACAGTATTGTCATGAGGAACTTATTATAGCTGTGTCTAGCTATTTTACCTACTAAGTTTCGCCATTGTATAAATTGAAATCTTTTAAAAAGTAGCAAGTAGCGAAGAGGATAACCTTACTTTTTCAATTATAATAAGAAATCAATTTCCATTGTTGATCTAGAATAGCCATAGATCTATTATGATCTAACACGTTCATATATTTTCATAGCTAAGTGACTTTGTAAATTTCAGAATATTATAAAATAGAAGCCCTTATTAAAGAGGATGAGTCGATTAATTAATTTCAATTTGACAAATTAAGGCCTATTTCTGATCTGGAATAGTAAAAACAATTTTTTTCTAAAGCTTTCCAATGTTCTCTTGACTTAGCGACTTATTTTAGCTATTTTTGGTGGGATAATTTAGCGGTTTGTTGCGACGTCATTCGTTGGCAACACTGATAATGCTAGAGAGAGAATTCCTGTGTCAAGAAGAGTAACGTAGCAAGAGAAATTACGACGAGGAAAGAAATCGTCAGAAATGTCGGCTCATGACCAAATTCGGGCCATGTTGGACCAACTCATGGGTACGGCGAGGAATGGTGAGTATCTCATTCATAAGAATGGGGAGGAATTCCCCATGAATATATGGGTAGTTTGTGTGATTTTTTTTTTTATAGAGTTTCTCTTGTCAGTTTACAACAATGGCGGTGTCGGTGAATCGTGTTTTCTCTTTAATTTTTGTTTTATTTAAATGTCAGGATAATTAATTTTCGTCCGTTTTATCTTATCCTATTGTGATTTCTCTCGTCGTATTATTTTATCGAAATGTCTTTTGTAATATTAAGAAGGAAAATTATCCCAAATAAGGAAATTTTTTTTTATTTTTTTTACAAATGTGCAACATGGACACTCATTCTTCCGCTGGGAAATTAAATTTAATTATTTTTTTTTAGAGTATGTGTGCTAACTTATGCATTGTCATATTAACAGTAGTCTACTTAAGTATAATAGACGTGCAGGTACACGGTTAAGATTCGTTTTATGCACCCCTTCAGTTTTTGGGAAAAAATTTTTATAGGTTTTGAATTAATTGGTTAAGATTCGTTTTATGCACACCTTCCATCTCACTTAATGTCCACCATATTGGAATAAAACTTAGCATAAGGTGCATAACTGTTTATGATTGGACCTCATTTCCTATGTAGAGTTAATGTAAGTAACAAAATACATTGTATAATCCTCTTTGCTCTGTGAAATAGGACACTTATTGCATTATTATGCGTTTTAGGATATAGGATTCTTTTCTTTTGAATAGGTTCTGAAGCCAGTATTCGACTAGATTTAACTTAACATATCCTACCTACCCTGTCTAGCACCTCAATACTATATTGAAAGTTGAACTAACGTTGTGGCTTCTGTTGTTCTGTGCATGTTCTATTAGTTATAAACTTGTATCAAACATCAAATCTGGTTCCATTATTATAAAGATGTTTCCAGGGTGACTTGGTCTTGCCTAGCAGTACAGTATATCTTGACCATCTTGCAGTCTTATAATAATAAGAGGGTACTAACAAATATTATTTTGTGTCATTTCAATTCTTTTATCAAACTGAAAACATCACATTTCTATGGCAAAAATATTGATGGTCTTTGAATTCATGAATACGACTCATCTGGGTCCTCTGTACTTTGACTAATTTTTTCTGTCTGTCGTGTTCCTTTGTTTGACATTACCTCATCTCTGCCTTGTCCTTAACCTTTTTCTTTTCCTTTGTCTTGGTATTTTCTCGTGCCCGGGCCTTTATTGATGAGGGCAGTTTCTGCCTGTCCAAGTGTTTAAAAAAAAAAAAAAAAAATGGATGCGTCATCTGTGTAGATGAACTGTGCCGTGCAGAGGCAAAATAATATAGGATATACAGTATTTTATTTATTTAGGGAATGTAATTATAGTTAATACTGCAATTATACGTTCTCTTCCTAGTTATAAAGATTTGAACTGTAATAGTATCTCAAGTACAGTTTATTTTAACACTGATGCAGTCAATTATATAGATGGGAACTATATTAGTACATTTTAACACTGAAACAGTGTTATAGTTAGTTTTGAAGATATGAATCACGATGGTACCTTTTTAAGAACAGCATTTTAACACTGTAGAAAGTTAAGTTATATGAAAATAGCACCTGTATTGGTATTTTTTCAAGTACCGGTTTTGTTTACACTGAAGTAGTAGATACATTTGAATAAATCATAATGTAGGTCAAGCAATAATATACTGTACTGTAGTTGAAGCTGTGATTGCATTTATTACTCAGAAGAGTTATTACTGTACTATATATTTGTGCAAAATGCATTCAGTGTGATCAAAGTATTAAAATACGCTGTTTAATAGTCAGAGTATGAGTCAGCAGTAGCCAAAGAACTACCCATGGACAATTGTCCCCCAATAATTGCCCCATAGAACAGTTTTTCCTGGTTAGCTGTCATATTGATTATCCAATTAGAATTGTCCAATAATAAGATTTATGTCAGGTTAGTTTGCATTGTAGATCATTTTAATTTCGGAAATTTTGATTGGAATAAGAGCAAATATCTGGGGCAGTTTTAATATGTGGACACTTGTCCAGGGGGCAATTGTTTGTAGGCAGTTGTCCCAGAACATAAGTCAGTATCACTTTCCACTCGGCCTTTGGTTGTCAGATGATATTTACAAGACTTACAGTTGCTTTTACCAGTAAGCAGTAGGGAGAAACTTTCACGGTTATCCTCAAATAGTAGGATGACAGTTTCAGTTAGCTGCACACACGGAGATATTTTCACAGTTATACTTAGATTTAGGAAGACAGTGTTACAGTTTTCCTCACACAGTAGGGAGACAGTTTCACAGTTATCCTCACACAGTAGGGAGACAGGTTTTACAGTAATCCTCAGATAAAAGGGTGACCGTTTCACAGTTCTGCTCAGCTGGATCTTGTTAGTAAGGAATCGGTTGTAGAAGTGCATGCTTAAGTAAGGTAATGTGCAGAATTTCTACAGAGTGATAAGAACTACATTTATAATTTGTGATGTTATTGCGCACCATTGTGGCTAACTTCTGCTGACTAGAGGAGCTTTTAAGAAATATAGAGATGTGAGCAGAAACAGCATACTGTACTTGCCCTTAACCATACTAAATATTACTGTTACAAGTTGTATCAATAAAGGAAATCTGATTTTGTATACAATAAATTAATTAGCTATATGTATTATAGATTCTTGAGTGAATGATGCGATAGTAGAGAAAAATAACTTGGTATATAGGAGCAGGTAGCACTTGGGCAATTGTAACTATTATGTTGATAATTGTTAGGCCTGAATTTCATGAAAGCTTCCCACTAGATTGGCTGCTATGACTAACACTATTTAACATTTCAGTGGTACAGTGTAATACAAAGGAGAAGATTTGGGGGGTGAGACTAGTCCTTTTTGGTGAGGGATGAAAGGGTGTTCAGCAATTGTGTAATTTCAGATGATAGATAATGAATTGCATCATGAACAAGACCTACCAAAACTGAGAACCAAAAGTGTTGTTTTCACTAGAGGAAAAGTGTTAGTAGAAAAACTGTTGGTTGTATTCATTCTTCTCGAATTCCTGGAAAATTCCCTAATTACATGTGCATATGTATCATAAGGAAAAGTGTTAGTAGAAAAACTGTTGGTTGTATTCATTCTCCTCGAATTCCTGGAAAATTCCTTGGAATACATGTGCATATGTATCATAAGGTATTATGTCCAAATTTCTCTTGTTGGTAATTGATTTTTTTCTTCTTATGAATGGCATATTTTTTGTAGATGCCATTATCAGATCATAACCAGTGTTACATGTAGAAGGTCTAGAATCATAAAAGTAGCCCTTTGAATATGCAATTCGTATGTTTGGAAACTTACTCTTAAAGGATTTTGGAGTAATCTCTATTATATCACCTGTTCGTAGATTAGTGAGGCACTGTTATATTGCCTTAAACTTTGATTGAGTTTTATGAAATAATGTACATTTGGTGCTCTCTTGAATGATTTACATGAAAGTAAAATATCCTTACTCATAGGAGGAATAGGATGATAGGGCACTGACATTTTGTCACAGCTGTTTTGGTGCCTTCCATTTTGTCAAGATATTTAGGTTAGGTTAAGTTTTCAAAACAAAAGTCTTTTTAACATCAGAACGTCCATCAAATGGTTTTACTTCCAAAACGGCTGTGTCAAAATGTACTAAATCCTTCATGGGGAAATCGAATATCCTCCTAGATTTGAATGTAGGCCATTAATATAGTGTAATCATATATACAGTTGTCGGCTATTTATTGCGTTATTACAATTGTCGGCTATTTATTGCGTTAATTTATATCATTTTGAATAACTTTCTTGAATTCCATAATGGAGGAAATATACTTTTGTTACAGTTATAACTCCAATACAAAGTAGATTTTAGTTGTAGCTTCTAAGACTTGTTGGAAGCCATTTATTTGTCTTTTTCCAAATTAGAAACATCAATTATATTTTCAGCTATGCAGTGTTTTTGTATAACATCTTTAGTGCTCTCTATATAAAAGATTAGTAATAAACCCCAAAATATCTAAATTTTGCTTTTCTTTATTCATAATCAGCAATTTTTAATTTTTTTTAAATTATTATTATTATTTGGCTATGATTAAGTACCATATCTGTTTTGATAAGTTAGTCTAGAACACCACAAATACCAAAACTTTAGAATGGAAATTTGTGTTTTGAGCGTACCTTGTCATATAGAATGTATAGTTGTCTCGCATCTTACACTATTAATTGGTATCATTACTTCCTTGTGTAAGTAAAAAATCACCTGTGTTCAAAGTCTTCATATATATGTCTTTATAATTAGTCTTTAATCTATTCCCAACCTCCTTTATGCTCTGAAATATACCTAGCTTACTGCTCTGTACTTAAAATCTGCCAAATACAAATTAAATTTATGTAAAAAACAGTATTGTAGTTGTCATGATGTATTTTTGGGGTATATATTGTACAGCTGTGTATATTCAAAACCATACAGTTTATAACCGTGTGAGATGAGAGACAACTGTATACTTTAATGTAGGGTGTCAGCACTTTAAAGTCATCCATTGGAGGTATTATCAGGAGTAGATGTTACCAGAATGTGAGCAAATGGATGTGGATATATTATACACATTGTTTGAATTCTTTTTATAGTTCTTCTCTTACAACATTTCTTCTTAGTATGAACCTAATCATCTTTACAACTATTGTTATTGTTATCTTTAGCTTTTCAGTCCTCTCACAAGGTTCTTGTTGATATATATACTGCAATTATTAGTGGTCATCAGACTCATTTTTGTTTTTTTTTATACCAGATATATATATATATATATATATATATATATATATATATATATATATATATATATATATATTTATATATTTATATATTTATTTATTTATTTATTTATTTATTAATTAATTACTTTAGTCTCATCCTATCACCACATGCTCACATTTATATTTAGTTTGATCTTCCCAAAGGAATTGTCCACTTGCCATAATCTATTATTTTAGATTTCGGAAATGGTTTCCATTCATTGCAAAGTTCTGTGTATGGACCATATGTATATAAATAAAGATATTTGTATATTTACACAGTAAATGGTATTCTTGTTCTGTATATATAGCATACTGAGGAGATTTTAAAGAACACATGTAGGATTGTGTCTAATTTTCTAATTGATGTTTAGAAAGAATGGCAATAGTAACATATGCTGCGTGCATAGGGTCCATTTTTTCTTCTAATCTGGAAACAACATAGGCTGTGATTCATAATTATCACTTGAGACACATTATTATAAATTAAGGTTATAGATTGGAGGTAGGTAATGGTTACAGTTAGATGTGTTGGCGAATATCTCGGATTTTCAATTTTGTCATGGTTTGATTTATATGTTGTAAAGGTGTTTTCATCCTTGGGGTCCACTTATCTTGCCAGGGAGCTTCCTGTACATTTTTCCAGTATGTGGTTAGATTAATACTTTAGGCTAAAATTAGTTTGAAATGCTTTGCAGGAGTGAATGTTCATTTTGAGGGTGTTAACAGTATATAGATCCAGGAATTTATATATAGATGTAAAGAATATTTTTTTGTTTTTAATTGTATAGAATGAGGGATAGGAGAATGGTGTTGGGGGCCACTGGTATAATTATGTTTGATTTTGCAGTTTCATTTATTTAAATAACGGGGGGGGGAAGTAGTAGATATTTCAACAAAAAAAATCATCTTCACTGGTGCATATAACTGACTATTGATGAGTTAATCCCAATTTCTTCTAGGGTGGAGCAAAGAGCGACACAAAGCTTTATCTTGACATGGTGGAATCACTGCGACCACGTGTGTATAATCTGTTGTCTATTTTTCGCCAAAATGTCTACTACTGTTTTATATAAAAGATTGAAAAAAAAGATTGATTTATGTGCCTTTTATTATTATTCTGCAAATTTTAGCAAGTCTGGTCATTTCATGAGTTCTACAGTACTTCATAACTTTTTAGGCAATTTAGTAGTATACTGTAGATTGGTCATATTTTTTCCTCATGCCAATCTATATTTAGCTAATGTAAGTAAGAAAATACTTAAGTAGCACTTGTATGCATCATATGAAACATGTCAAATGAAGATGATGGTAAAACAGTATCCAATGCAGATATTTTTGGATTTTTTTTTTATCTTCTTCTAACCCATGTCCAATAACGGGCATACTATTGCAGGAATAAGGAGCGGCAGAGAAGGTTATCTCCATTACGGCTTGGGGTGCTGGTTGTGAGTTTTAGATACATAATGTCCATATTTAGAATTACTTTTATATAATTATTCTCTCAGTACATCCTTTTTTTGAAAAAAAAAACATAAAAAATAAACTACTAATGTTCTCTGATAAGGTGTAACCTGGTGTATGAGAAAGAGAGATTTGTGACTGAAAGTGTGTAAGATTTTCATTCATAAAATGTTGTGCGAGCATTGACAGATAATTGTGGCGTGTCTTATACTGGGTCGCAGTGAATCTCGTATTTTAGCATATCAGGTTACACCATCATTATGTTAGTGTAAGAACAGGATATTATTGTGAGTACCTACGCAGTGACAAAGACCTTTTTCTAATACAGTATTTACTTCATCATCTCTTTGTAGTATCTTCTGAAATGAATGAAACTTTTTTGTAAGTTACTCTGGGAAGTTTATATACTAGATTTATATGTGTCATTGTTACTTTTTAAAACTTCACAACTGTAGTATTGATTTGCATCATTACCAATATGATAGATGACAAAATTCAAGGCTTAATAGATTAGTATGCAGTATTGTTAATGTAGTCATTTTAATAGGCCTAGTTGATTATCACACAACATATTTTCTTATTCAACTAACACTCCTACAGCATAAGGTTTGATGAGATTGACCTATATCTCCATCTTGTTTTGTTTGACTTTCTTCAAATTATGTCTTACATTTTCAAAACAAATATACAGTATTGCCCTGGCTTTGTGTATCCAAGAGTCACCTTTTGTATTCTGAATTTATTCTTTTGAGAATACCGGTATGCATAATACAGTATATGGTGCATATCAATATCATACATTTTGAAGTATGAGTTTCCACTGTTTAAGAAAATTATGACTTCTTATAAGGTCCTTTGTCACATGTGATAGCTCCACTAGAACCAAGTTTTGATAATGCCACATGCAGCCGAAAATCATCTTGCTTCTTTAAGTACTACCGTAAACCTTGTAATATGTTCCGTTTACATTTGTTTCCTATATTTGTTGAAAAATTTAGATGTACGTGTAGTGGTAGGTACATCATAAATTCTCTCTGAAGTTTTTAAAAATTTGTCGTAAGCATGTAGATTTGGGCTGCATCTGGGAGAGTTCAGGATGTGATCTATTGTTTCGATGCTTCTTCCTTAGGTGAGGACACCAGATTCAGAATCAAGTTCAACGATCCCAGGGTGTGTAAGAGCTTTCTCCTCTCCTGCTGCCCTCATGAAATTTTATCTTCAACGGTAAGAAAATATTTTATATATTGATTTTTTAGGAAGCACTTTTCTCTTAGCGAATTTAGACTTAGAAACATTTCCTTCTTAGCGTATTTAGACTTTTTAAGAATAATTTTCTTCTTAGTGAAATTAGATACTTTTTGAAGCCCTATTTTCTTAGCAAATTTAGACTTTTTAAGAAGCATATTTTTCGTAGTAAATTTAGACGTTTATTGAAGCCATATCATCTTAGCGAATTTAGACGATTTTAGAAGTCATATCTTTTTAGCGAATTTACTTTTTATTAAGCATTTTCTTCTAAGCTTTTCTTTTAAGCTTAGACTTTTTATGAAGCATATTTTTCTTGGCGAATTTATAAATTTTATGAAACATTTGCTTCTCAGTGAATGTAGACTTTATGAAGCATGTGTTTCTCAAGCATATATGGGTTAGGAAATTCAGACTTTGAAGTATTTTCTTCTTAGTGCATTTAGACTATGAAGCATCTTTTTCTAGTAAATTTATACTTTTTGTGAAGCATTTTTCCTTTTTTTGTTTTTTTTTGACACCAGGTCGGGGCAAAAAAAAATTATAAAATAAAACAGCCCTCATCGGGCCTGGGCACGAAAAATACATAAAGAGAAACAGAGATGGAGAGTGTAATGACTTGTCAGATGTGAAAGGATAAAAGATGTGTGATGAATATCCAAGAATATTCAGTGTAGCTGTAGGCATAGATAAAGAACCGTAACTGAAGGAAGACTTAGCAAATTTAGACTTTATGTAGCATTTTCTTCTTAGCGAATTTAAACTTTTTACAAAGCATTTTCTTTACAAATTTAGACATTTTCCTAAACTTGCTAATTCTTTGTAGACTGGATTACTGAGCCTCCTTTCAGAATTACGTTGTTATGATGAAAATGGAATTTCAGTGTAACCCATATTTTTTCACCAATTGGCTCTAGCCTTATAAAAGTATCAAGTTTTAGCTAAACTAATCCCCATTAGGCTGATATCGTCTTCATAGTCCTTTTTACAACTTGGTGCTACGTCAATAATCTATATCATCCTTTGATTTTGTTTTTACTCTGCTATAATGAATTAGGCTATACCATATTCAGAGCCATATTTATGAGTATAGTGTTCATTAGTTGTATTATCTCTGGCGTCTCTCTTACAAGGCTACTCTTACTTAAGCCATATCTTCTTAGCATGTGTTTTTTTTACTACTACTAGGTTAATGTTAATTAGGCTTATATCATCATTGGCTTTTTTTTTTTACTAGGCTACTGTCAATTACGCTATCTCATCCTTGGAGCCTTTTTTTTTCTTACAACTTGGTGCTTGTATCAGTAATGGTTATATCATCTTTGGTCTTATTATAAGTTGGTGCTAATGTTGGTTAGATTATATCATCTTCAGAGCCTTTTTACAACTTGATGCTAATGTGTTAGATATGAAATCACACTGAAAAGAAATATAATGTATCATATCATACATGTCAAAATTTTTTTGTACTTAAAGTGGAACAATTTTTGTGGCCAGTTGAAAGTCACCATCAAATCTGTCAGCTTCTCCCGTCGGGAATATAAAATTTGGTATTTACTGTATGGCTTAGATATATTATGACACTGACACTTGCTTTTTAAGTTTCCAATCTCCATATAAGTCTAAGGAGTATACTATAGTAGAGTGATTGATTGAAAATTATATGTATATTAATCCTATCTCTGAAATAGTCATATTTTGTGTGCATTCTTTGTATTTTAAGGCTTTTTGAGGATAGAGAAGATTTACCTATGTTGTACTGGAATAGGACAGTGTTTACTCAGGCTTTATCACATGGTTACAATTTTCCTTTTTTATTTTTATTTTTTATTTCTGGGAGTCTTCAAAAAAATTGTCGTATGAAAACTGTGAGCTTGTGATACCGGCTTAAATTTGTAGTATTATAGCTAATTTAGTTTATAATGCTGTTGACCCTGCTCATATACAGTAAAAAAATTTCTAGTGTAGATATGATTACCAATGCAGAATATTATATATACAGTTTTATAAGCCCTGTCACTGTACAGTATAGTAATTGTATTTTCTAATTGTTATTTAGAAATAAGCCTATATTTTATTGATAAACATTGACAATAGTTAACTTTTTTTTCTCTCTCTCTCTCTCCAAAATTGGCCAGACTTTCCATTCATTATAACTGCATAACAGGTTTAAATAATCCTCCTTATAAAGGGAGGTGGTTGAGTCAGAGCAAAGGACTTGACTCTTTGTGGGGGGATTATACCAATGAGGGGGATTCCCAGTCCCTTCGCTCTACCTCATTAGTCCACTTTCACAGTATGGCAGTATTCTTACCTCCCTGGGGGAATTTTGATTACATTAATAATTATAAAAATTCTTTTGCTTTCAGCGTATGGACTTGGGAGAATGCTACAAGATTCATGACTTGGCTCTTCGAGCTGACTACGAGCAGGCGTCCTTGTCTAAAGATTATTATTATGATATTGATGTGAGTGGTATACAGTACTGCATATATATGTATTAGTATTTTATATTATGAAATTATTATTGTGTTTAAGAAGCATTTACTTGTTCTGTTTGTCTGTGTGTTTACAATACTTAACAGGTCTTAATTTAAACTCATCTAATGAGTCTAAGCTTGTTGTGAATGAATACTGAATGACAATATATTTAAATTAATATTTTTAGAATATTGTAATGTATTCTGTATAGTATAAAATTCTGTTATCCTAGGTTTCATTGTGAATATATATATAACATGAACTCCACGTACGAGTATAACAAGTTGATATGTGAACGAGGGAAAAATGTTTGCTTATTTTGGTTGCAGTATGACATGCAGATTTTTATCTGCTGCAGTTTTTCAGTTGGTACGGTGGCATGAATATGTAATGTGCGACTCAAACTTGGTTCCCGTGGTGTTCAACATGTTTTTTGTGAATAAGAGTGTATTATTAATATTAAGGTTACATTGTGAATATATATACAGTACTTAAATTCTGTAAAATTTTTATTTTTTTTCCCAGGCCATGGAACACTTGCAGTCATTCATCTCAGATTGTGATCGCCGCACAGACTCTGCCAAGAAGCGTTTAGCTGAAACTCAGGAGGAGCTCAGTGCTGAAGTCGCAGCCAAGATGAATAAGGTTCATGACCTGGCTGAACAAATTGGCAAAAAGCTAGCCAAGGCAGAAGCTTTGGGTGCTGATGGATTAGTTGAAGTAAGAAATGAGTTATTTGCACATTTAATTTTTTTTATTTAAATCATAGACTATATAATTAGATGGCATGTAAGAGTCACCATTTAATAAAAAATTAAGCTAGTTTCTTTAACTCATTTCTCATGGGGATTGGAACCTACTATACTTATTTATTTCAAAGACGTGGAGGTCTTGGATATTTTGCTAGGAAAACTCTATTATCCATATAAGGATTAGTGGCCAGAGATGGACTGTCTAACTTCATAATATAATTTTGCTTAGTCCGCTAAGATATAGTGAAGGGTTATTGTTAGTGTCTGCATAATTTAAGTAATTTCATCCTTGATACATTTGGGCCAATATATGGTAATTTACCTTGTTTTACTTCTCAGGAAAGCATGAAGCTTATGGAAGAAGTGGAGGATCTTCGGAAGACTAAAGCCGCAGCTGAGCACGAGTACCGTAATTCGATGCCAGCATCCAGCTATCAGCAACAGAAACTACGTGTTTGTGAGGTGTGCTCGGCTTACCTAGGCATCCACGATAACGACAGACGGTTAGCCGATCATTTTGGTGGCAAACTTCACCTTGGCTTCATCAAAATTAGAGAAAAATTAGAAGATCTAAAAGTAAGCTGCATGTCACAATCTCTTAGTGCTCATTATTAATTAATTTTTTATATTCTACTAGTGCTAATATTATGGAGCTTTTGGTACTCGATATTTAGTAAATACACAGGGACCACAGTAGCTGTGTGGTTACCATGCTCGGCTCTGAAGTTGACAGACCTGCGATTGAACCCACCGTGGGGCATTAGGAAGGGCATCCAGCCTTAATTTCCCAGCCACATACTATCAGTATCCTCCCCCGTTATGTATAATGACACGCAAAACAGAAACATCTTCCAGTGCGTGTTAAGTCCCTTTTTCTTTTCTCACTTTTTCTTCTTCAACAGAAAACCGTTGAGAGCAGGAAAGAGAAACGTCGAGAAGAGTGGGAAATGGAACGCACTTCCCGTTACGGCGCAGAAAGTGGCGAATACGATTTCCCACGGTAAGAATAACTTTCTTGTTATGAAAATGAGTTAATCTTCCTCCAGATCTTGGAAAACAAGTATTACAAAAATTAGGTTATCTTCGGTTTCTTGCTCTTATTATGCTTTACAACCTTTGCTATTTTTTTTTTCTTGGTTTTATTAGATTTTAGGTTGGTTTCTTATAAGCTCTTGTTCACATTTGAAATATATTAGCAGGAGGTGGTTTTGTCAGAGTTTCCTTTAGCTATCTTTGTCCATATTGTCTCATCTGCACATACACCAGCTTATGTACAGATCTTTGTATATGAATATACAAAAACCATAGTCCCCTTTACAATGAGGATGGCCGAGCCTAAGCAAAAAACTTTACTCATTGTGGGTGGAAAGTATGAAGTAGGGCATTCCCAGCCCCCTTGCTTTGCCCCATATGTCCAACTTTTACGACACACAGGAAACATGGAGGCTGCATTCTTGCCTCTCCCTATTTCATATCCTGTGAGTTTGTCCACTTTCCTGATAGGATGACACATTTGATACTTTAGAATACTTGTGTGCCTTTTCTCCAAATGCTTGTCCAACAGCTATGCTGTAGTCTGAAAGTTATTGTCTTACTTGCAGTGAAAATGAGCGTGAACGTGAAAGATACCGTGACAACGATAGAGACAGAAGGGAAAGATACAGAGACAGTGACCGAGAGAAAAGGAGACGACGCTCTAGATCAAGATCAAGATCTAGAGATAGGCGTCGCAGGAGATCAAGGTCACGCGACAGGCATCACAGATCACATTCCCGTTCCAGGTCACGAGACCGAAGGTGAGTTTTGACTTGTGCTTGTGGGACTGGAAAACAATGTAAAGTACTTTGAAGCAGCGATCATATTGTCTTTATTTTTTATTATTATTTTTTTTTAATTTGTAGGTTTTTCCCATTATTTCCTCATTGAGTACGAGACAATAACTTCTCCATAAGAGAAACTGTGTATGTATTGATGTATTAACGCTTGAATATCTAACGCAAGGAGTCGAGAAAGTTCTCGAAGGTCAAGGTCAAGAAGAACTAGATCCAGAGAACGAGGCACTCGATCCCGGGATCGATCTCAGTCCAGAGAGAGGAATTCAAGAGACAGAGGAAATCGAGACTTTGACGAAAAGAAATATCTGCCTGATTTACCTGAGGAGGGTGAAGTTCACGATAGGAGGTAATAGAATATTTTGATTTCTGAACTGATTCAAAGGTCATTCAAGGTTGTTAAAAGTGGTACATAGGTCATTACATTGTGCCATAGCTTTTTAAAGTTGTATTCCATATATCTTATTCATTGTGTTAGATAAAAAGGTGAAATTACAGTCTTGATTTTGACTTATATTTGATGTCAGTATTAGCTGGTCTAATACAGGAGATAGGAGCAAATTATTGTGAAAAATTTGCAATTGAAGTAAAAATATGATTACAGAGATACAGAGTGAGTTCGAAGTGTAAATTTTTTTGACCTTGATATTATAAATATCTTATATACTGACCACCTTCTGGTTCCATTTTGTACACTACCAGCCTGGTGAATAGTTTCAAAATAATAGTAAGTAATAGTCCAGGGGTAGTCTTTTAACAAAATTTTTTGTAATGTAGTATATAAATTGTATAGAACTAGCGCTTTCTGTAGAATAGGTCATCTTTTTATGTTGGTTGCCTGTATTGATACTGAATGGGATGCTGTGAATGCCCAGAATGAAAAAAAGAAAATAGTTAAAGGCGTTATAGAATATAACTAACCACTCTGTGCAGAATAAAAAAAATAAAAGCAATACATTGTAAGCAAGTGTTGTAAAGTAGGAATTATTTGTCAACTTGTTACTTAAATTTACTTTCTTTTAACATACTTAACATACGTATAGCCTTTGTGTGTTTGTTTTTAATTATCCGGTCCTTGCTTTTGTTTTCAATTTTTATTTATTTATTTTTTGTTGCAGAGGTGAAAGCCTTGAGCATGGAGAGATCAGAGATGACCATGATGGTGTTCAGTAAAACTGTCATGCAGATATCTTGTATATTTTTTGTTAAAAATGGATTATTCCATGGAATGTAACCTCTGCACCCCCTATTTTTCACTGTATATACCATATAATCAGTTTTTGGGTGGGGAGTAATAATGGATACATATGGTTATGTCTGAGAAGTTGATCACCTACTCGTGACCTATTTTTCTTTTCCTTATGCAGAACTCTTATCTTTCTTGCCATGCAATAGGTGATACTCTCTATAGAGTTTGAAAAATCACTTTGATGCATGGCTGTTAAACCTTGAAGATATCAATTGGAAACCTGTCTCTGTTATTGTCATGCTATAATAATGAAAAATTTGTATGCAACTATTCAGTTTAACCCTGGAGATTGTCAGTTGGAAAACCTGTTTTGCTTGTTTTCATGCTATATATGAAGTCATATAATAATTTATAATGAAATTTTTGTGTAACTCGTGTTTGTTCACAGATCACGTCATGCGTCTCGAAGTATATTGATGATAATTGATTTACTTAATATATATCAGAATTGCATGTAGATAATGTAGCTTAAGCTAATGATGCCAAATTCTAAGGCTTACAATGCTGTGTAAAATCACACTGCCATTTGCGTCAATGATTTAGAAATTAATTCAATCCTGAAAGAAGCATTGGCTCTGAACCACGTATGAGCAGTTATAAATTATATCTTCATTTCTTTATTAAGTTTATGATATGTTTTGCTGAAATACTGTATAAAGATTTTTTAAGTGTTTAATTTAGTATATGCAAGTTTGATCTATTCTCCTAATCCTTACATTTTTTCCCATTTTCATTTTGTACTATTTGCATATTTTTGAGATAAATTATGACGTAAAATTTATTAATATATGTTGTCCTTGCATTAGATAGGAGTTTATGATCACATGTAGTTTTAGTTTTGTAAAATTTGCATTTTTGGTTTTCTATAAGTTTGGAGTATTTCAAGTGTTTTATTTTTTCAGGTTTAGATATATTCCTTTCGCTGTTATCAACTTATACCTATATGCATTTTTTTCATTTTATTCTCATTAACTGTAGTTACGTACATCTACGCAAGCCCTTCAATATCATGTAATTTATATGAGTGTTTTTCCCTTTTTGCATATCCGTTACTTTCACATATCTGCATTGTCATTGCTGTACTTGCAAAAGACAGATATATTTAACAGTTTGGTAATGAAAAGTATGATACCATAGATGGGTACATAAATTTCATAAAATTAAAAGACTTGATAATATAAGTGATGATCACCCCATAATTGCTTTGTACTGCAGTATTGGAGTGTGCAGTATACATTGTAACTGCATATTTGGTGCATATGCAGTATCTTTTCTTGTGATATTTTTCCTTCAAAATTCAGATTTATTGTATTTTGGAATTAGCTAATTCATATTCTAATGAGAACTTAGATTCAGCCCCATTCTTTGTAGTACTAGTACAGTCGGCATTTAATGCCGGAACCTTTGTAAGTAGTCGTAGCAAGAGTATGACTTTGAATATGAGAAGCACATAGTCACGTCACCATCAGATAGGGTGTTGTAGATTAACATTTCTTCTTCTACGTGTGTGTTAACTGGCTGAAGGAAGATTTTTTTTTATATTTGAAATCTTCTATTACACAAAAGATATAAAAACTGTTGCTATATTATTTTGAGAAACTGTATACCTAGGGATTGATAATATTTTTACTTGATATTCTGTATACTGGTGTTCAGTTACTTTTAAATAAAACTGAAAACCTTACTACCATATATAGCATTGTTTCCTTTCCTCCTTTTGGATATATGTTTGAGATTATAAACATGCATTCTTTTGATTTTTTGTTAAAGAAATGTGAAAACCAAATAGCATTACTGTGCTTCGGGCTGTTCAGCCAAGCAGACTAGGAAACGCCAACAATATCAGCAGCTGTGCTTGGGGTACAAATGCCTCGGTTACCAGAATCCTCATAATACAGGGGGTCCTCGACTTGTGTCAGTTCCAATCCTGAAACGTGATGTGACACAATTTTCAGAGTCTGAACTTGCCTAAATAAGCACCTACGTCACCCACCTATGCTAATGCAGTAATAAAGTTTCTCCCTTTTCCATGCATTTAACCATCTCTAATTTCGCTTCTAGGGTGCTGGCTTTCCTTTTCTTCGAAGCACTGCCACCAGAAGAACCTGCTTTATGCTTGAGAGACAATACATGCCAAAAATTATAAAAAAAGCAGCAAAGTAATTTATGGAAGATGCGTCGTAACCACGAATCATTGTAAACTGTGGACCCTCTACCCAGTACTGATTATGTTATTTGCAGTTTCATGTGTTTAAAAGTCCCCTTTATGGGGACAAGTTGAAACTGGGGAATTAAGGCTGGATCTCCTTCCTAATGCCTCATAGTGGGATTGAACACTGTTTGTCACTTCCCGAGATACTACTACAATAATGCACCGTTTTTTGTGTAATAGCGTCAATGCAAATGGACATGACTGAGCTTAGGAATCAGGGCTGGATGCCTTTACTAACTCCCCGCAGTGGGAATAATCCCTCTAGTCATTTCCCGACTCGCTAATTTTACTGCCAAATTACTACGGCCCCCAAATAATGCACCATTTCATGTGCTCCTCTTAGTCCACATTCAAATGGGAGTGGATGCCTGTTGGAGCTGAGAGTTAAAGGCTGAATACCCTTTTTGATCCCTACCGTAGGATTAAACCAACAGTAATCGCTTCCCGACTGGCACACACTACCTCCAAGTTTAATAGAAATATCTTTACTTTTATCTCAGCAGGTCATTTGAGGTAACTGAAACTGATCTGGAGCATTGCAGTATCTCCTTGCATTAATATTCTTGCCTCACTTTGTTTACAGTGGTGGATACCCTGACAGGTTTTTATACTGCTGTATTCACATCCTCTGTCACACAACTGCATGTCACAAATGCACAATGGCTGCAATTCCCCTTGTAAGAGGGGTGGCCAAGTCAAAGCACACATTCACCATGTAAACAATACTAAGTCTATGCTTCACAAAATATCATAACCAGGCATCAGGTTAACACGGGCTCTATAGTCTAGATTTCATGTTCCTGTCAGTTTGACAAAGTTAGGTTTCTACTAACATGTCAGTACTCTGTTACTTACATGGTTTTCTTGGACAAGACTTCACACCATTCCTCCAGATTGACTGCAGTTTATTTTCCTCGCCCATTTTTTTTATGAATGGTAAAGTTCTGTAAGAGCCCTATGCTAAGGATAATCACCTTGATGTGGTGAGGAGAATTGGGTGACCCTACAATTCCAAGAGTAAATCTGTCGAAGGCATTAACTTTGGCAGGGTCACCCAAGATGGCAAATTCAAGCATGGGGGTACAGACTAAGAATGCTCCAAATCTCAGTCCTCAACAGCACACCAGGTGGATGAAGATGCTTCTAACTCAGCAGCTGTGAAGGCTGATACAGATTCACCAATGTTCTTGGTTTCATCACCACTGGAATCAGAAGATTAATCTGTGCATAATAGTTGCTTTGGAGTGAACATCATGTACATGTTAAACAAAGGTATCTTTGCTGCATGGACTCACAACCTGTTTTATAATAGATATTGATAGAGTAATAAGAGCACGGTCTTATAAATATAATTACCTGACTTGCTGAGTGACAATGTGGTCACATCTGTGACGAGGACTTAGGCACCTGGTCAACACTTGATCCCCACACCCTCAAACCTTTCCTGAACCAAACTGTTCTTCCACTATCACTATCTATTTCCTAATTATCTGTATCAACACTCCCTACCAAGCTCAACAAAATATTTCCTCTAAAACACTTACCTCCCTCTCCCATATATAGTGTAACTACGTATGCACTCTTCTCTGAAATACACATCGATCGACTTCACCATATATTTTACTGCAGCTTCCCCACCTTTTGATAAGCATTCCACACAACAATCTAAGCTAGGCAACTTAACAGCTTTCATTACTCTTAATAGCACTTGGACGTCCTCTCTCATAACTGCTCTTGCCTATTCAGTGGTTAGAATACTTGACTCGGGAGGTGACAGGCCCATGATTAGGTCCACTGAGGCAAATAGGGACAGGAATCCAACTGTAATTTCACAGATCAAACCTGCGTCCACCTCATAATAGGGATTAATGGTAACATTAATCAGTACAACTAGTACTCTAATAGCATCATCCAAAGCCACAATCACTGCTAATCTTCCTAAATATTCAAACAACTTAAAACACTTGAGTTCATGTCATTCTTACATCCCTGTCATCTGCTATCAACTGACTAACTAGTCTATTCATCCTCGCCACCCTACCAGACTCACCTCTGTAAGTGTTTCACTTCCTTCTAAAAGTTTTTTATCCCTCCAAATTAGTTTAAATGAAAAAATGCAAACTATACTCTTATTCTAAAGCACTTACAGTGGCTATTTTTTATAGATGTATTCTTCTTCTTCGTCTACATCTTTTCCCACTTTTATGTGGGGTCGATGTTTCTGGCCAGTATTCTCCATATGTTCCTTTTCCATACCTCATCACCCATCAAACCTTTAGACCTCAGGTCGTCATTGATGCAATCCATCCACCTAGGCTTTGGTCTCCCCCTACCTCTCCTACCCTGTATATCCATTTCCATCACCCTCCTCCCAACATACTGTTCATCCCTCCTAACGACATGACCATACCATCTTAGTCTACTTTCTTGTATCTTATCTAATATTTCTCTAACTTTTGAGGTACTTCTAATTACCTCGTTTCTGATCTTATCTCTTCTTGTCACCCTACACATCCATCTCAACATCCTCATCTCTGCCACATCCAGTTTTTTCTCTTGTGTCTTCTTTATTGCCAATGTCTCTGCTCCATACATCATTGCAGGTCTCACAGCTGTCTAATGCACTTTACCCCTCAATTTAATCCCTATTC
Source organism: Halocaridina rubra (assembly GCA_037179515.1). Taxonomy (NCBI): domain Eukaryota; kingdom Metazoa; phylum Arthropoda; class Malacostraca; order Decapoda; family Atyidae; genus Halocaridina; species Halocaridina rubra. The sequence goes on from JAXCGZ010011333.1 coordinate 22,394, forward strand.
TCCTATCGCACAGCACCCCAGACACTTTCTTCCAGTTCTTCCATCCCGCTTGTATGCTGCACTTACATCACTCCATATTGGCAACACAACTCAACTGCAAGTAGCTTTGTTTTGACTCCCCAATTACCCATGAGGTTTTGTGTAGTAATATGGTTTAGTAAAATTGAAAACTCCTAAGTACATTTGTAAAAAATCCTCTTTAGTATTCAAGTACTGATATTTTCTAGCACGACTGTATTTTGGAGAAAAAGTTAAATGGAAGTTTGCATACTATATTTCACATATTTCCAATGATATTTAGATATTTCTCAATGAAAAGACGTAGAATTCAGGGAAAGTTTTGGATGATTTATATAGTTCAAGCAGTAAACAATCTTAACAACAAGATACAATGCGAAAAAACATTAGTTTTGAAATTAAATTGTGTCTTCCTCCTCACTTTCTTCAATATCACTTGCTTCCATTTCTTCTATCTCTTCAGATTCATCAATGACAGAGGTGGCACAGTCTTCCAACGGGACAGATCCATCCAAGAGCGTTTGTTTCTTAAATCTCCGTAATTTGAAGTTTGTCAAATAGCGAAGTTCTCCATTCCAAGTTTTGAACTTTTTATAAATGTCTTCATTTAAGAGGTCTACCACTTCTAGTAAAAAAAAAATGAATGAACACGATATTATTTTGGTATACATCCTCTACCCCGGCAGATATGAGACATATTACATCAATACAGAAGGCTCCTCCCTGACTGATGAGTCTGTAACATCAATAGAGAAGGCTAACTTCTGTATACAGTAAAATAATATCCCTGCTGACAGCTGAAAATATTATTATCATAAGTAAAGCAACATCCCCAGCTGGTAAAAGTTGAAGATTATAAATCGGGTGTCTCCAGCAGGGGAAGCAACTTTGTGAGGAAAAAAAATATATAAAATGGTATATCTCATTATTGCAATACTGGTATTATTCCACTATCAATTTAACTGGTATGAGAAAAAAAGTAAAATCTGACTTCATAAACCAAGCTGTTACCTGTATGGCATAACCAAGATATAACCAAAACCTATTTGAATGTTCCTATTGGAAAGCATCTCCCAAGATAACTCCAAAGTTATCAGCAAGTCTGAAATAACCTTCTGTTCTGCAATATTGGGGGCTGCAGTTGCTAAGTGGTAGAATACTCATTTCAGTAAGTAACTACCGAGGGTTCAAGTACAGTGGTAACGCGTTAGCTTCGCATATGTGAGGGCGGCAGATCGAGCCTTGTCTAGGCAAGAGAGCTTAAGCTATTTACTGGGGAGGTTACTGCTTGGCTGGACACCACAGTAGGGGGTTGGGGCTTGCACCGAATGACGCACGCCAGAACAGAGGTGACGCCCCTGATAGAAGGGCTAAAACCCAGCAAACTTCAACTTTAGGAAGAACATCTAGTCTTATTCCCCCAGCTCAGAGCTGTTTCCACCCCTATTCATGGGGACTAATTATGACACAATTAACAGTGCTCCAACATTGCATTCTTCTAGTGCTAATCTTTAAGTGCCTGTACTCACTTTCCATTCATGTTTGGTAAAATGAAAGTGCTTTATACTCTTTACTTAGAAAAAATAAATTCAAGAATTCATGTACGCTATAATATCCACACTTAATATTAAACCTCCTTCATAATATTTTTTACCCTTCACTCAGTTATTTATCACAATTTGATTGAAATTTTTCTTTAATTCACCTTGTATTGTTTCAGTGGACATAATACAATAACTTTTTAGATTTCTCTTGTATTTTTTTTTTCTGCATTGAGTAATAAATATTGTCTACTGAACTGTGAAGATTCATCCCTACACAATTTCTTTTTTTAGCTTTCCATATCTACCCTGTGGCTGTCGGGCCTCATGACAAAAGAGCCTTGCCCAATTTCCCAGCTGGTAACCCAAACTGGGTACTGGGGTAAACTGTGTCAACCATTTATCCCAAAGGAGCTAAGAGGATTCATCAAGGTATGTTTGACTTCTCTTGAACGTTTGTGGTCTGACTCCGCCACCTCCCTACAAGAGGGACTGTGGTCATTGTATGTATGTATTTCTGCCCTATCTCATTCAATATTATTAATAGCCAAATTGCAGATGTTATATACTTGGAAACTTGCAAAACGGATTATGCTAATTTTTTCTGCATCAGCACACACTATGGTGGCTGACTCTTCAATGCACCACGGTGTATTTCATGAGATGAATGAATTCTTCATTCTTTTTTTTATGTGTCACTATCAACTCTCAGAGGGTGGGCAATCTATGGAAGACACACTGCCTTGATTCCGTGTGATTACACACTAACGTCCATCCACGCTTCGCACTTAATATAATGCATGAGGAGGATAAAAAAATCCCATACAGCACCTGAAAACATTGGAATGCCATAGCAGTGTTCTGGCTACCAGTCTGTTCTGAAACAAGCCCGTGCAATTTGAATGCAATTTTGACGTCGACCGAGTCCAGCATGCATGCTTGCGAGATAATGCAATCCAACCTTAAGGGCTTAAGTCCCCATTATGGGGAGGTCAAATTGGAGATGAGGAATTACAGCTGGATGCCCTTCCCAATGCCCTGTGGTAGGCTCAACTGTGGGTCTATTACCTCCTAAGCTGAGTTTTCTAACCACTACGCTGTTGCAATTATCTACATGCAAATACTGAAAAAGAGCTTTTGTAGTGATGTTTCAACTCATGGCTCTTGAGGTGGAGGCAAAACCAAGAAATTAGCCATTCATAGGCTTTCTGGGTATTTCTCTCTTAAATGAAAGCCATTACTATGTGAACAGAAGAGGGTTGACTTTTCCTTATAAAATAAGAATACAAGTAGGCTGGTTTTTCAAAACAAACAGCTCAAGAGACACTTCCAACATTAAAGAAAATATTCCTTGAGATCAGAAAGAGTTTTCAGGAACATGTATTTCTGGATCTTGTAAAGAATAGCAGCCCTAGGGTGCTTTAGGGTTATTCATATTCACAGGAAAAGTTACCTAACCTAACAATTTATGGGGTTATTTAACTTTACATGGGTTCTGGAGTTACTCATCTCTTAAGTTCTTCACATTGGAAAGTTAATGATTTCCAAATAAAAGCTTTTCAAGAGTAAAAGTCTCTACAGGATATACAGTATAAGAAACTACACCTGATTATAGAAACAATGAATATGATAAACGAAACAACCTGTCTATCCATATATAGTTAGTTTATCTGTTGTTTTAAGGGTCACTGTTAATCCCCATTCAAATGGGGGTGCACACAGACAGGTTGGACCTGAGGAAATAAAAATGAATGGGCTCGAACATGGGTCTGTCACTTTCTGAGTCGAGTGCTCTAACCACTATGTTACTGTGGTCTCTGCCTACCCACATATAGGTCAAAAGATCATTTTATAATTAGCATTGAGTATAAGAGTAAATACTACAGAAAATGTTAAAACAATACATACCAAATCCTGGACCAGCGAACAAATTCATTTCATTCTCTCGAGTAATCTCGATACGATCTTTACGACTAGCGTGTTGCTTGAAATTTCTGCCCGAAATGCTGTTCTTTAAGTTGATCTGTTCTAATTCTTCTGCATTTCTATCAATGTATCTGGGAAGGATGAAAGTTATAAGAAGCAACTATAAACATTTACAATTTTTATGAGCATACATAGACACACCAATATCCTACTATGATACCATTGCGATACTGCTTTACACTGCTAATAAAAGAGTATAAAAAGCAGGCTTAACCTCTTAAACAGCAAGTTTTTTCTATGAAATTTTGCAATTCCACATGAATGAAGTGAGAAAAAAATCGAAAATCATATCTGAAATGCCTCACTTTTGACTGGAAAGGTTGAGGTGCTGTTAAATGGGATTGGCAGACATATGATTTACACAAAAATAATTGTCTCTTCCACAGGTAAGCTCAGAACAGAGCTAGGAATGGACGAAAATACTTGTACAAAACGTAAGTTTATATGGGAATTTTTAGACGAGTTTTTAGCCTTGCCAAAAAAACGTCAAACAGGAAAAACTGAGATACTTCGTCATTGCCAGGGAAGAAGTTAATATTATTTAATATTATAAAAAGCAGTAAATATATACAAACCTTGTAATTAATTCTTCTAGTGCTACGGGGGTATATTTTTCTAGTGTTGCATCCATATTTTCTCTGAACCAGAGCAATTTATCGCCTATGACCTGTAACTTCATGTTGCTTTCGCCACGTCTTTTTTGCATCTTCAAAGATCTGCAACAACAGTAAGTTTATAATTAAAATATAAAACAAGGCACAAAACAGTACTGTATCAAATCTGCCTGACATATAATAACTTAGAGCAAGTTAACTGAAATATAAGCTAGGTACAGATAAATTTTATTAAGCATATTTTGAAGTTGAAGATTTAAAATTATTGTGGAATAATGCAAGTACTGTACAGAATTGCAATAATGAGATTTACCATTTTACGTAATATCATTTTTTTTTTTTTATCAACTAAGTTTTCCCATTTTATGCAATTTTATTTATTTCTATCTTCTCCGTTTTTATTATTCTCACCATACTGTTTCCCATGCTGGTGTCATCTGGTTCACAGTCTGATACCAGCTGGGCTTGTTGCTTGGCTTATAACAATAATAATAATAATAAACAATTAATGGATCTTAGCTAGCCTAAACTCTAGATGGTGCTCCAAATTTATGTTAGCAATAATTATGGATGATATGTGGTGAGATAAAAAAAGTAAAATGACGACAAAAATTGTCCACAAACATAAATTTACCCTACTTAAAATATAATTCACTTACCTACAATATTTCTTTGACAACTTTTTAGCTTTGCGACTCTTGGGATGAATCACTTTCTTGTTCTCCTTGAAGACATTAATGTTAGGTTTTCCCTGTAAATAATATATTGTAATAAGTTATATATCTGCCATCTCATTTACATTAGAATTGCAACAGAAAAAAACTAGCCCAAAAACCAAAAGGTGGGTTCTATCTAAGAAAGGCATCTTGTAATGATGAGTAACCCCAAGAACCCCAGGTAAAATTACATAACCCCATAAACTGTTAGGTTGCGTTAGCTTAAGTGAGGTTGGGTTAGGTAATTTGCCTTGCATATATGAATAACCCTAAAGCACCCTGGGGTTACTCTTCTTTACAAGATCCCAAGTGTGAAAGCAAAGGATTGTTCAGTGCAGTGACTGCTTCTTCCCATCTACCTCCAGATTCTGGAACTCTCTTCCTCCTGTCTTTCCTAATTCTAATAACTTATCTTCCTTCACAACACGGATCTATCGCCATCTCAGGGCCTAATCCTGACATATCTCTAGGTCCTCTGTACTTCGACTATTCTTTCAGCTCTGAGCTTCCTCTGCGTCTCCTAGTTTATGCTCTCATACTCTGAAAACTTCTTTTTTTCCTTATCCTATGGAGGAGAACAAGACTCCACGTCTCCCTACATGTAAGAAAGTTGACTGAATGGGGAAAGGAGAGGGGACTGAGCATCCCCTCAGTATTCTCCTCCAAGTAGGAGATGAGGTTTTGCCTTGACTCAGCCACCTGTTTTAAGAGAAATTCTGGCCCTTGTATACAAATAGATAACAAAAACTTATGCATGAGGCCCTGCAAACTGCCAAAGTCATACCTCTTCAATACTTTGAGAACCCTACAGAGATGCGAATAATGATTGACAAAAGGACTTAAGCTTAGGTATATAGTTGAAGTGTAATAGGAAAGTCAAAAAATAGCATACACTCTTATATATGCCAGCAAAACAAGCTGTGAATACAAACAGCCCAGCAACATAACATCTGGAGACATTATATTTTAAGTTTACTGGTTTCAGCACTAAAATGTAATATGTTCATCATGATTCGCTTGATACAGATGCAAAGATATGCTACAATATGAAAACAGAGATTGCTGAACTTGAAGGATCCCAATACAGATTTCCTTCAAGTATTTTTTCTAAGAGTGTGACACCAGGACGGGTGAAGAAAACTGCCCTCATCGGGCAAGGTAATGAAGAAATATAAAGCAAAGACATTATGTCAGATGTGAAGGGATAATGAGATGTGTCACAAATATGCAAGAATACTCTGTGTAGATGTAGGCATAGAAAAGTATCCGTAACTGAAGGAAAACTTAACAATGAGCTGTCCATGACAGTCCTATTTAAGTCTAAAAAAACCTAAGCTATGGTATCACACCAGGCGGTTGGTATTTGGTTGGATAATCCAACATGGACTAAAGTTCAGTGGCCTCATGTGGATGAACACCTAATACAGTCATCAAAGTCACTTTTGACAAACTCAGTCTTCCAAGGAAATTCTTTTTTTCAATTAGAGGTTGCCATCAGGCTTTCCTTAACACCTGGATAAAGCAAAGCATATTTCTAGGTTAGTCTACCAATTCAAACGAAAGAGGCACACCAGGCTTATCTCAATTATTTATCGCTTTATTGTTGCTAGAAAGTCCTGAAAGTCATTCTGATGCAACATCATCATTGATCAAGGGCAATCCAGTTTCTTTAGTTAGAGATCATAGCTGCCAACAATGCTTTTTGGATTTCAAGTATTAATTGGCTAGGCAATTAATGAAAGAATAACTGAAAAATACACTACTCCAATAAAATATTCAGAACAAATGTGAACATATTTCCCTTTAGGTGGCCATGGGCTGCCACCTGCATTTACTTATTTCATGGACTGAATCCAACGCTTCCACTTTTGGGTCTTTGTAGCTCGGTTGGGAAAGATGTGATATGTCAATCCAGTGTTTTCCATGAGATTATGAATGGTGCAATCAATTGCAACACAACTTCTTGGCAACATGCTCACTTCATGATCAACTGTCGTACATTCAGCACTTGTACCTTCAATCTCGAGTAAATCAATATCTACAACCCTTGCTTCATGCTTGGCATACCCTACAAGCCTTCACCACCCTACTATTCCTATCTTCTTGCCAGTCTTGGCTGGCATTCCTTTATCATAAATTGGGTAACCAAATTACAACCATGGTGTTCCAAATTGGTGGGAAACAAAGCTCAGTGATTTGACAACTGCTTTCTCACACTGGCATTCTCACTGCATCTTCAGGTTTGTTTTCACCAAATTGTATTTGTCAAGTACTTTTGTCTATGTGGTGCTGAATCGGTGAATTATAAAACTGAAGGAAAAAAGGCTTAGAGATGGAATGATAAAAGTATTTAATGTAATGAAAAGTTCATTATGTTTCTTGATTAATACACTATTTGTGAGAAACAACAATGGGTTAAGATCATTTATGCTCCCTTCTATAATTCAAATTTGAGTTAGGTTAGATTAATTGGCTCTGATTTGATTTGGTCAGGCTATGCTGGCTAGGTTAGGTTGGAAGAAGTACATAAAACGAATCTGTACCAAAATATATTCATATGCTTTACAAGAAACGATAGTCTGAAAATTGCTGAAGATTATTTTTCTCTCAAGAGTAACTTGTAATTAGAATAATATGCCAACTCATAGTGTAAATGACTCTTAAATAATATTACGATTAATGTAAGATGAACAAATCCATTAAAATTAGGCAAAAATTTATAATTTCACCCGTCTCCCTTAAGATGGAAGTGAAATTTATGTCTTTCTTATGGTTTCTGACGTGTTATCAACGAATCTAACTTTCAAAGCCATGGGAAATAAATTCTTTGCCAAACCTAACCTAATATAACATATCTTATATGCACCTAACCTAAAAACAAGTAACTGAAGACGAATTTGAAGGTCTGATTTGTTAAAAAACATACAATATTAATACAGCAACACTTAAAAAAGAATAAAACAGTCGTTGATGAGGCCGGGGTAATAGTAAAAGAACACCGAGTACTTAACTGCCAGGGAGAGGAAGTTAACAAAAAATGCAATTACTAGTGTCCAGTAGAAGTCTCGCACAACTCAACGCATAAGTGTATAAGTAAAAATTTAACCCCTCGACACAGCATTTTTTTCTGAAACGATTTTCTTGCACAGTACAGATCTACTTAACTACCTGCATATTAGTTACATTGTTTTCAAAGAAAATACTACAATGAGGAAACTCGTGAAAAACAAATTTACCTTGGTCTGGTTTATAGGAATAAACATCAATCACATTAACCCTAAATGAGATATTACTAAATCACCGTACAAGCGATATACGGTTAAGGTTTGTTTAATGCACCCCTTCAATTTTTGGACTAGATTTTTTCTGATAGGTTTTAACGTGCTTTAATCTAATCTAATAATTGTTTTTTTTTCCTCGGAAATCACTATTTTAACCTAACTAGATATGAAGCCTAACATACCATCACATGACAGAATTACTCCTGTACTTATGCAACTACATTGGCTACCTATTAAAGCCAGAATTGTATTCACTGTTTTTGTCATGGTGTATCAAGCAATTAAACATGGAAAGCCGGATTACATAAGGAAATTACTGCGTGACGTTCAAACGGAAATTACAGTAACTCTCAGATGCAGTGATGATCGTTTCATATTAGAAGAGCCAAGATATAATCTACAATTGGGTTTTAGAGCTTTAAAAACTTCGGCCCCAAGACTTTTTAATCGTCTTCCCAAAGAGTTTCAAGAGTAGTAATGTGGACATTTTTAAGAAGTTGAAAAAATATCTTTACGGTAACTGCTACACTTCTAAATGACAATCAGTGAATATTACAGTTTAAAACTGTAATGACAGTTTAAGGTAACACAGTTCTGAAAGTTTGGAAACACTGATTTGTCGGTTAGACTATTTATTGGGTGCATAAAACCAATCTTAACCCGATACAATTTATATTACCATTTTGAAGAAGTGAAATCTAGATGCCAAAATCAACCTAATCCAATTTTGTTGTTAAAGATTGAGATGGTAAAGCCTGTGTATGGAGCCTCCCATGTGTGTGTTTATTTATTTATGAATGTGAAGTTTCGCGGTGCCAGCCTTTTTAACAGCTCTTGTTTTACTGATTACCTAATTGTGATTACCTAATTGTGTTTACGGGAAAGAGCCCAAAGCCCGTATCTTCCCGTCTCCTCATCGGTTCCCTTTTATACTTAGTGATACTTATCATACCTGTCCTTAAAACTATGGATTGAGATAGCATTAACTACCTCCTCGCTTAGCCAATTCCAATTATCAACTACTCTTACACTGAAAAAGTATTTCCTTACATCCTGCAAAGAAGCTTTCTTACGAAGCTTCAAACTATGACCTCTAGTTCTAGAGCCAGCCATATCAAAATATCGATCCCTATCCACTCTATCATAACCATGAAGGAATTTAAAGACTGTCACCATATCCCCCCTCACTCTTCTACCTTCGAGTGATGGTAAGTCTAATTCCCTCAGCCTCTCATCATAACTGAGATTGCGTATTTCTGGCACCAGTTTCATGGCATGTCTTTGAACTTTTTCAAGCTTAGCTATGTGCTTTTTCAAGTGCGGATCCCAAAAGGGGGCTGCATATTCGAGTTTTGGCCTCACATAGGTTACATAAATATGTATGAACATTTCCTTGTCCATGTGCCTGAAGGCTACCCTTACATTTGATAAGAATGCATATGCTGCCCTTACTATGTCATTTATATGTATTTCTGGAGACAAATCTGCCAGTATGTTTACTCCTAGATCTCTCTCATTTTCTGTCTCTTGAAGTTGTACTCCAGCCACCGAGTAGTCAAGCTTGGGCCTTCTTGCACTTGTACCCATTCTCATTACCTTACATTTTGAAGTATTGAATTTCATTAGCCACTTTTCTGACCACTCATGCAGATTATTTAGATCCTCCTGAAGTTCTCTACCATTGTTCTCGTTTTTTACTATTAACTTTTGCATGTTAACGACATGATTTCTTAGTTATATATAAATATATATATATATATATATATATATATATATATATATATATATATATATATATATATATATATATATATATATATATATATATATATATATATATATATATATATATATATATATATATATATATATATATATATATATATATATATATATATATATATTAATTTAATGAATTAAGAGACTTTCTGTCTTCAAATATTAGAGCGATAGTGTTTGATTCAGTCAGGAGGCTTAAATATAATGAATTGGAGGTAGAATGACTTTATTAATTATTGTTAGAAATATTTAAAAAAAAAATCAAATAAGAGAAGGCCACCATTACGTTCTCTAAGAAAGCATACACTTTCTTTCCGAAGCCACTTATTGTATGTCTGGACTAGCGTTGACAAGTGGAAGACTCCTATTGTTTAGTCAGCATGGCAGTTGGTAAGAAGTTACAATAGCTGTCAGGAGAATTATTTGCGTGGAGTTTGGGTATAGAGGCTTTTACTGACTATGTCCAGGACTCTAATGATGGGAAACATACTGTCTGTTTCAGTTATATATGCTGACAAATCCTTGCGACTGTTGAGGTGACTGTGTCAGTAGGGACCAGTTGCCTTGAAAACAGTTAATTTTGGTCATCACTGACCTCTAGGTCATCTTCAACCTCAGAGTGTGTAATGAGGTGGAACACCTACACTTTAGCGGTGCATACCAATGTTCAAAACCTACCAATAGATGGCGATAGGTTCTGACTAGAGAACTGGCGGATGAACACACAACAAAAAATGGCGATAATAGGCATACAAAACAATTTTTTACTATCCTAACTAAAAATACTTACCTAACCTCTTGGCCATGGAGGCTTCGGCCCCCTGGAACCCCTATCTAACTATTCTAACTAAAAATACTTACCTAACCACTACTTACCTGAGTGGAGGGATGAGGTCGTTGAGCGGCATGCCCCGCTAAACTGTAAACTACCCAATGAGGTCAAGGATATATCATCCTTCAATCAGATAGCAAGCAAGGCAAAGCTAGGTGACTGCTAAGTTGTGAATACAAAGGCAATGATATACCATGATCTCAGAAGAAGAGAAGTCTAAAACAGAAGTTTCAGTATACAAATTATACAGTACTGTATATCATATTTTACTATTTACAGTTTAATTAAACAAGTACATAAATAACAGAAAACAGAAGTGTTAGTACATCAGTGCGACACATTTCACTAAGGGGTGGCAACGCTGATTTCTCGGGTAGGCAATGAAAGGGGTGCACAAAACCTATCATAACTATTATATCCATTAAATATACAGTAGTAACATAGAAACTATACAATGAATAAATGACAATAGCCAAGATATTATAATAGATAAATATTTGGGATTTCGCATGAATGAATGAATTATTATTATTATTATTATTATTATTATTATTATTATTATTATTATTATTATTATTATTATTATTATTATTATTATTATTATTATTATTATTATTACTAATATTATTCATTATTATACATGGTTTTCAGTGAGAATTTGACAAAGTCATGTAATAAAAAAAAAACATAATGATATATGTCATATAAATGCTTTTATAAAATACCCAGATGATATATATATATATATATATATATATATATATATATATATATATATATATATATATATATATATATATATATATATATATATATATATATATAATTATATATATATATATATATATATATATATATATATATATATATATATATATATATATATATATATATATATATATATATATATATATATATATATATATATATATATATATATATATATATATATATATATATATATATATATATATATATATATATATATATATATATATATAATTATGTTTTTTTTATTACATGACTTTATCATATTCTTACTGAAAACCATGTATAATAATAATCATAATAATAATAATAATAATAATAATAATAATAATAATAATAATAATAATAATAATAATAATAAATTGGGTACAAGTTCGAGAATGCCCAAGCTTGAATACTCAATGGCAGGAGCGGAAAGAAAATAATTTTGTTTTCCTTACTATATGCTCTGAAACGGAGGAAACATTTACCAAGAAAGACATGGATATCAAAAGTCGGTGTAGATATAATAAAGGCCAGGGAAATACTGAACTCCGAATTAATGACCAGTTTAGTTACCTTAAAACAGAGTCAAGGAAACGGTATTGAAGAATGATTATCAGCTAAGGAATAGGAGTGACTATTTACTGATACTGAAGGAAATAAAAAAAAAATGAACATGACATAATTAAGAAAGTTCATTAGAAAGAGAACGCCTGAACAAGGCGACTACATGGGGCCGAGCGAGGGGACTGGGAGCCCCTTCTTCTGCATTTCTTCCCGCAATGAGTCAAGGTATTTTACTTCGACTCAGCCACCCCCATTATAATAATAATAAACTTTATTTCCATTTCATTACAATGGGTATTCGTCAGCCAGGGCAAGCCCCAACCCTCCACTGTGATGTCCAACCACAGCAGTTCCTGCCAGTAAACAGCTTAAACTCTCGGTCTTGGACGGGGACCGATCTTTCGACCTCGTGAATGCGAAGCCAGCGCGTTACCACTGTACTAGCCAGCAGGGGGGATTATGGTTCCTGTATATTGATAGAGATGTACTTCATAAACCCAGCCACTGGGTTAAATGGGCCAGCCTAGCTCAATACCGGTCCCAAGCCCGGATGAATGGGGAGGGTTTCCAGGATAGTCCTAGCAAGACACTGGAAGAAAACCTCTTCGCTCAAGCAACGCATGGCTGGCCAAACATGGTCAGCTGACTGACAGATAGAGAACTATCTACTCAGGCGTATGGAGAGAAAGGTGAGAAATGTACTTCATATACAAATGATAGAAGTTGTACATAAGATTGATAAATTTCAATTGTATTTATAAATAACAAAGGTAAGATTAATATCAAATTATTGCTTTGAAAAAATTATGGATAAACATGTACAGGATAACACAAGCAAATGTGATACCTATCTTCAAAAAGGGAAGGAGGGATACGGCTCTGAACTATAGACCAGTTTCCTTGACCAGCATAGTTTGCTAAGTTATGGAGAAACTACTAAGGAAACATATCTCTCTTCACTTGGAATCCTTCAACTTTTTGTCAGTGAGGCAACATGGCTTCAGAGAAGGTAGATCAACAGTAACAAACTTATTAGAATTTTATGATGAGGTATGGCAAATCTTACAGGAAAGAGAGGGCTGGGCAGATTGCATATTCCTAGACTTCCAGAAAGCGTTTGACACTGTTCCACATGGGAGACTTATTAGGAAGCTGCAATCAATGGCTAGAATAGGTGGAAATGTTTTGGAAGGGATAAAAACTTACTTAGAAGGAAGGGAACAGAGGGTTAGAGTAAGACACTCAGTGTCTGAATGGAGAAGAGTTAGTAGTGGAGTTCCACAGGGTTCAGTTTTAGGGCCACTTTTGTTCCTTGTATATGTAAATGACCTACCAGAGTCTGTAAATTCATTCATGAATATGTTTGCAGATGATGCAAAGATTGTGAAGAAAGTAAAAAACGAGAACAGTGGTAGAGAACTTCAGGAGGATCTAAATAATCTGCATGAGTGGTCAGAAAAGTGGCTAATGAAATTCAATACTTCAAAATGTAAGGTAATGAGAATGGGTACAAGTGCAAGAAGGCCCAAGCTTGACTACTCGGTGGCTGGAGTACAACTTCAAGAGACAGAAAATGAGAGAGATCTAGGAGTAAACATACTGGCAGATTTGTCTCCAGAAATACATATAAATGGCATAGTAAGGGCAGCATATGCATTCTTATCAAATGTAAGGGTAGCCTTCAGGCACACGGACAAGGAAATGTTCAGAAATATTTATGTAACCTATGTGAGGCCAAAACTCGAATATGCAGCCCCCTTTTGGAATCCGCACTTGAAAAAGCACATAGCTAAGCTTGAAAAAGTTCAAAGACATGCCACGAAACTGGTGCCAGAAATACGCAATCTCAGTTATGATGAGAGGCTGAGGGAATTAGACTTACCATCACTCGAAGCTAGAAGAGTGAGGGGGGATATGGTGACAGTCTTTAAATTCCTTCATGGTTATGATAGAGTGGATAGGGATCGATATTTTGATATGGCTGGCTCTAGAACTAGAGGTCATAGTTTGAAGCTTCGTAAGAAAACTTCTTTGCAGGATGTAAGGAAATAGTTTTTCAGTGTAAGAGTAGTTGATAATTGGAATTGGCTAAGCGAGGAGGTAGTTAATGCTATCTCAATCCATAGTTTTAAGGACAGGTATGATAAGTATCACTAAGTCTAAAATGGAAGCGATGAGGAGACGGGAAGATACGAGCTTTGGGCTCTTTCCCGTAAACACAATTAGGTAATCACACCATTATGTAATTTAATGTATTCGGGAAAAAAATCTAAGCTACATATAGCTTGCGATATAATTTAAATTTGTTTGCTTTCGCTAAGCATAAATTATTTTACATTCTATGCAACATTTTTACATGTTTTCAGTTGCTGGGATTTATATTTAAGAATGAGCCATGTTTATTTCTGCTAGGGAATATTCGCTAGTAATGAAACGAAGCCCTTTTCGAGGTTCCGATGGGTGTTCATAGGACTGTTAATGTTCACTATATTCTATATAGGCAAGAGAATCACAATATATATATATATATATATATATATATATATATATATATATATATATATATATATATATATATATATATATATATATATATATATATATATATATATATATATATATATATATATATATATATATATATATATATATATATATATATATATATATATATATATATATATATATATATATATATATATATATATATATATATATATATATATATATATATATATATATAAGTACAAACTGTTAGCATACAGCACTAAATAGTAAGGAAGCTTCCTTACTATATATATATATATATATATATATATATATATATATATATATATATATATATATATATATATATATATATATATATATATATATATATATATATATATATATATATATATATATATATATATATATATATATATATATATATATATATATATGAGCAAACTGTTAGCATACAGCACTAAATAGTAAGGAAGCTTCCTTACTATATATATATATATATATATATATATATATATATATATATATATATATATATATATATATATATATATATATATATATATATATATATATATATATATATATATATATATATATATGAATCATATTTACCCTGACCGGGATTTGAGTCTGGGACTTATAATTATTATAAGCCAAGGCGCTACCAACTACACCACAAAAGGTTAAAAGGAAACAGACCTAATAGCTTATATCTGCTATAATAGGAATGAACGTATTCTATCTGAATGCCATTATGTTCATATTACAGTTTCCCCAACCTCACTCGTGGGTTCGTTTTCGCATTTAATTCTACTCCAGTCTCATTCGGGACCATCAATAACCAAATAAACACATTACTATATGTGAAAACATGGATGATTTTTACTCTGACCTGGGACTTATAATTACTAAGCCAAGGCACTACCAACTACACCACAGAAGGTTAAAAAGAAACAGACCTTATAGCTTATAAGTCCCAGGTTCAAGTCCCGGTCGGGATAAATATAATTCATGTTTTCACATATGGTAATGTGCCTATTTGGTTACTGATGGTCCCAAATGAGATTGGGAGTTGAATTAAATGCGGAAACGAAACCACGAGTGAGGTTGGGGAAGCTATAGTATGAACATAGTGGCATTCAGATAGAATGCGTTCAATTCTAGCAGACCAGATGTAAGCTATAAAGTCTGTTTCCTTTAAACCTTCTGTGGTGTAGTTGGTAACGCCTTGTCTTAATGATTTTAAGTCCCAATCTCAAGTCCCGTTGGGGTAAAAATGATTCATGTTTTCACATATGGTAATGAGCTTATGTATGTATATATATATATATATATATATATATATATATATATATATATATATATATATATATATATATATATATATATATATATGTGATTACCTAATTGTGATTACCTAATTGTGTTTACGGGAAAGAGCCCAAAGCTCGTATCTTCCCGTCTCCTGATCGGTTCCATTTTTAGACTTAGTGATACTTATCATACCTGTCTTTAAAACTATGGATTGAGATAGCATTAACTACCTCCTCGCTTAGCCAATTCCAATTATCAACTACTCTTACACTGAAAAAGTATTTCCTTACATCCTGCAAACAAGTTTTCTTACGAAGCTTCAAACTATGACCTCTAGTTCTAGAGCCAGCCATATCGAAATATCGATCCCTATCCACTCTATCATAACCATGAAGGAATTTAAAGACTGTCACCATATCCCCCCTTACTCTTCTAGCTTCGAGTGATGGCAAGTCTAATTCCCTCAGCCTCTCATCATAACCGAGATTGCGTATTTCTGGCACCAGTTTCGTGGCATGTCTTTGAACTTTTTCAAGCTTAGCTATGTGCTTTTTCAAGTGCGGATTCCAAAAGGGGGCTGCATATTCGAGTTTTGGCCTCACATAGGTTACATAAATATTTCTGAACATTTCCTTGTCCATGTGCCTGAAGGCTACCCTTACATTTGATAAGAATGCATATGCTGCCCTTACTATGCCATTTATATGTATTTCTGGAGACAAATCTGCCAGTATGTTTACTCCTAGATCTCTCTCATTTTCTGTCTCCTGAAGTTGTACTCCAGCCACCGAGTAGTCAAGCTTGGGCCTTCTTGCACTTGTACCCATTCTCATTACCTTACATTTTGAGGTATTGAATTTCATTAGCCACTTTTCTGACCACTCATGCAGATTATTTAGATCCTCCTGAAGTTCTCTACCATTGTTCTCGTTTTTTACTTTCTTCACAATCTTTGCATCATCTGCAAACATATTCATGAATGAATTTACACACACTGGTAGGTCATTTACATATACAAGGAACAAAAGTGGCCCTAAAACTGAACCCTGTGTAACTCCACTACTAACTCTTCTCCATTCAGACACTGAGTGTCTTACTCTAACCCTCTGTTCCCTTCCTTCTAAGTAAGTTTTTATCCATTCCAAGACATTTCCACCTATTCTAGCCATTGATTGCAGCTTCCTAATAAGTCTCCCATGTGGAACAGTGTCAAACGCTTTCTGGAAGTCTAGGAATATGCAATCTGCCCAGCCCTCTCTTTCCTGTAAGATTTGGCTTACTTCATCATAAAATTCTAATAAGTTTGTTACTGTTGATCTTCCTTCTCTGAAGCCATGTTGCCTCACTGACAAAAAGTTGAAGGATTCCAAGTGAAGAGAGATATGTTTCCTTAGTAGTTTCTCCATAAGTTTGCAAACTATGCTGGTCAAGGAAACTGGTCTATAGTTCAGAGCCGTATCCCTCCTTCCCTTTTTGAAGATAGGTATCACATTTGCTTGTTTCCAGCATCTTGGAATCTCCCCCGACTCCAGTGACTCCTTAAATATGATACTTAGTGCCACTGATATTGTGTTTGCGCATTTTTTAAGCACATGAGGGGATATGTCATCAGGACCTGTAGCTTTATGGACATCTAAATCCATCAGCGCTTTGCATACCTCTGTGGCTGTAAGGTTGATGTTCTCTAATACCGGCCCTTGAGCTTCTATCACTGCAATCTGAGGGGGTGGGGTATTTTCTACTGTAAATACTGACTGAAACTCCTTGTTCAATTCTTTGCAGATCTCTTCGTCCGTCTCAGTGATGCTTCCATCCGCTCTCTTTAGCCTTAAAACCTGTTCTTTTACCTTCAGTTTTCCTCTGATAAAGCTGTGGAAAAGCTTGGGATTTTCTTTAGCCTTCCTGGTGATGTCCCTCTCATAATCTCTCTCTGCCTCTCTCCTTTTACTTAGGTAGTCATTTCTTGCTCTTTTGTAGGTTTGCCAGGCATTAATGTTTTTTCTCCTCCTATACCTTTTCCAGCATTTGTCTCTCCACTCCTTAGCTCTTTTACACCCATTATCGAACCATTTCTCTCTGGCATGAATTACACCTACTTTGGTGACAGGTATGCAGCAATCTACTATCTTCCCATATTTCTCACAAAAGATGTCATACATTTCTTGTACAGATTTGTTGTAAAATAAGGTTCTCCAGTCAATAACTGCAAAAAGCTCATTCATTTTGATGTAATCTCCTTTCGGATAGTTCCTCCTCATGTCCTCAGTGCCTCTACTCTCAGGAAGAATGTCTTCAATGATATACTCCATCAACAACACACAGTGGTCACTCTTTCCAATTGGTGGTTCATACTCAATATTTTCAATATCCAACACATTATCTGTGAACACCAGATCAAGTAGTGATGGCTCATCCCCACCCCTGGCTCTTGTTGGTTCCATTACATGTTGGTGTAGGAAATTCCCTTGTACGCAATCTAGGAATCTTGCCCCAAATGAGTCCTCACCACTGTGTGGGTCAAGATTTATCCAATCTATCTCTTTATGATTAAAGTCTCCCATAATCAAAATCCTACATTTTTTCTCCCGCACCATGTTAACAACTGAGTTTATGACTTCAATCGTACCTATATGACTTTCCTCATAAATTTCAAGCCTATTTTGGTTCCTTGGTGGGTTGTATACAACAGTTATTATAATGCTCTCTGACCCAGCATTTATGCGAGCAACAAGAAATTCCCTGAACTCACTTTCTATAGCCAAATTTATTTCTTCAACTTGAATCCTCTCACTTATGAGCAGTGCTATCCCTCCACCAGTCCTCTCAGATCTTTCGACCCTTAGTATTCTGAAGCCCTTAGGAAAAACTGTGACACTGTTTATGTCCTCACTCAACTTAGTCTCTGTAATTGCTACTATATCTGCCTTACTGTTGTGAATCCTATCTTTTAATTCTACTGCCTTACCAGCTAATCCATCAGCATTTGTGTATAACAATCTTAATGAGGCCCCATCCCCTGATCTTCTGTCATTATCTTCTTTATCTCCCCTTTGTCTGGAAGTATTCTGTAACGAAAATTTTTCTTCTCTTCTTCATTTCTTTCATCATTTAACCTTCTTGCCTCTTGCAACAAGTTTTTGATCTTTCCCATCTCTTCCTGTGTTCTGTATCGTCTAATGAACACTTCTTTGCATTCTTGAAGGTCTTTTAGACTTTTTTTTCTCAACAATATTTCCCTACATGTCTCCCCTCTCTCAAAGGTTACTTTTGTTGGTCTCGGCTTTCCTTCCCTCGAATATTTACCTAGTTGGTGTATGTTTACAATATCCTCAGGACCACATACTACTCCAAGCTTTCTTATCAGGTCTACAACGTTAGCTTTATTTTCTTCAAGTCTCCCCTGCCATGTTGGCTCCTGGGATTCACTTATGCCTGAGATTACCACTGTCTTCTCCTTATCAAGTGCCTGTCTGATGAGTGGGTTTGCCCTTTCCATCACAACGTCTTTCATTTTTTCGATTACTGTCTCTTTATAGTCAACTGTTTGTATGTTTTCCAGTGCCACCACCTTTACAGCCTCTTTTACTGCCACATTCCCCTTTAGTGCATCAGCAAAGGACGTTTTCATGGCATCATTTTCCATATTCAGCTCCTGGAACTCTTTTCTGAACTGTTCAATGTTTTCCTTAATCTGAACATTCCAAGCAGCAATCTCGTCTCTCTCAGAAGAGAGCAGTGAACTAACATCTAATTCCTTTAGGTTGTCATTTAGCTGTTTGTTTTTATCTTCTTGTTTAGAAATTCTAAATTCTAGTTGACTCTTTTCCCCTTCCAGCTTCTTTATTCTTTTTTCTAGTTCCTTTCTCTCCTGCCCTTGTGCTTTATTTGCTTCCTCCAAAGATCTTATTTGTTCTCTGAGTGTTTCATTCTCTTTCATTTCTCCATCCATATTCCGAATTTTTTCATCAAGGCTTGTAACCATTTCCTCTAACTTCTTGATTCTCTGTTTAAGTCCTCTGATGACTACCCCTTCTCCCGACCCATGGGTGGGAGAGGTTTGGGACAGAGATGGCTTCATTTTTATGTTCTCCCTCTCACAGAATATAGAAAGAAGTGTGTGTGTGTGTGTGTGATTACCTAATTGTGATTACCTAATTGTGTTTACGGGAAAGAGCCCAAAGCTCGTATCTTCCCGTCTCCTGATCGGTTCCATTTTTAGACTTAGTGATACTTGTCATACCTGTCCTTAAAACTATGGATTGAGGTAGCATTAACTACCTCCTCGCTTAGCGAATTCCAATTATCAACTACTCTTACACTGAAAAAGTATTTCCTTACATCCTGCAAACAAGTTTTCTTCCGAAGCTTCAAACTATGACCTCTAGTTCTAGAGCCAGCCATATCGAAATATCGATCCCTATCCACTCTATCATAACCATGAAGGAATTTAAAGACTGTCACCATATCCCCCCTTACTCTTCTAGCTTCGAGTGATGGCAAGTCTAATTCCCTCAGCTTCTCATCATAAACGAGATTGCGTATTTCTGGCACCAGTTTTGTGGCATGTCTTTGAACTTTTTCAAGCTTAGCTATGTGCTTTTTCAAGTGCGGATTCCAAAAGGGGGCTGCATATTCGAGTTTTGGCCTCACATAGGTTACATAAATATTTCTGAACATTTCCTTGTCCATGTGCCTGAAGGCTACCCTTACATTTGATAAGAATGCATATGCTGCCCTTACTACGCCATTTATATGTATTTCTGGAGACAAATCTGCCAATATGTTTACTCCTAGATCTCTCTCATTTTCTGTCTCCTGAAGTTGTACTCCAGCCACCGAGTAGTCAAGCTTGGGCCTTCTTGCACTTGTACCCATTCTCATTACCTTACATTTTGAGGTATTGAATTTCATTAGCCACTTTTCTGACCACTCATGCAGATTATTTAGATCCTCCTGAAGTTCTCTACCATTGTTCTCGTTTTTTACTTTCTTCACAATCTTTGCATCATCTGCAAACATATTCATGAATGAATTTACAGACTCTGGTAGGTCATTTACATATACAAGGAACAAAAGTGGCCCTAAAACTGAACCCTGTGGAACTCCACTACTAACTCTTCTCCATTCAGACACTGAGTGTCTTACTCTAACCCTCTGTTCCCTTCCTTCTAAGTAAGTTTTTATCCATTCCAAGACATTTCCACCTATTCTAGCCATTGATTGCAGCTTCCTAATAAGTCTCCCATGTGGAACAGTGTCAAACGCTTTCTGGAAGTCTAGGAATATGCAATCTGCCCAGCCCTCTCTTTCCTGTAAGATTTGGCTTACCTCATCATAAAATTCTAATAAGTTTGTTACTGTTGATCTTCCTTCTCTGAAGCCATGTTGCCTCACTGACAAAAAGTTGAAGGATTCCAAGTGAAGAGAGATATGTTTCCTTAGTAGTTTCTCCATAAGTTTGCAAACTATGCTGGTCAAGGAAACTGGTCTATAGTTCAGAGCCGTATCCCTCCTTCCCTTTTTGAAGATAGGTATCACATTTGCTTGTTTCCAGCATCTTGGAATCTCCCCCGACTCCAATGACTCCTTAAATATGATACTTAGTGCCACTGATATTGTGTTTGCGCATTTTTTAAGCACATGAGGGGATATGTCATCAGGACCTGTAGCTTTATGAACATCTAAATCCATCAGCGCTTTGCATACCTCTGTGGCTGTAAGGTTGATGTTCTCTAATACCGGCCCTTGAGCTTCTATCACTGCAATCTGAGGGGGTGGGGTATTTTCTACTGTAAATACTGACTGAAACTCCTTGTTCAATTCTTTGCAGATCTCTTCGTCCGTCTCAGTGATGCTTCCATCCGCTCTCTTTAGCCTTAAAACCTGTTCTTTTACCTTCAGTTTTCCTCTGATAAAGCTGTGGAAAAGCTTGGGATTTTCTTTCGCCTTCCTGGTGATGTCCCTCTCATAATCTTTCTCTGCCTCTCTCCTTTTACTTAGGTAGTCATTTCTTGCTCTTTTGTAGGTTTGCCAGGCATTTATGTTTTTTCTCCTCCTATACCTTTTCCAGCATTTGTCTCTCCACTCCTTAGCTCTTTTACACCCATTATCGAACCATTTCTCTCTGGCATGAATTACACCTACTTTGGTGACAGGTATGCAGCAATCTACAATCTTCCCATATTTCTCACAAAAGATGTCATACATTTCTTGTACAGATTTGTTGTAAAATAAGGTTCTCCAGTCAATAACTGCAAAAAGCTCATTCATTTTGATGTAATCTCCTTTCTGATAGTTCCTCTTCATGTCCTCAGTGCCTCTACTCTCAGGAAGAATGTCTTCAATGATATACTCCATCAACAACACACAGTGGTCACTCTTTCCAATTGGTGGTTCATACTCAATATTTTCAATATCCAACACATTATCTGTGAACACCAGATCAAGTAGTGATGGCTCATCCCCACCCCTGGCTCTTGTTGGTTCCATTACATGTTGGTGTAGGAAATTCCCTTGTACGCAATCTAGGAATCTTGCCCCAAAGGAGTCCTCACCACTGTGTGGGTCAAGATTTATCCAATCTATCTCTTTATGATTAAAGTCTCCCATAATCAAAATCCTACATTTTTTCTCCCGCGCCATGTTAACAACTGAGTTTATGACTTCAATCGTACCTATATGACTTTCCTCATAAATTTCAAGCCTATTTTGGTTCCTTGGTGGGTTGTATACAACAGTTATTATAATGCTCTCTGACCCAGTATTTATGCGAGCAACAAGAAATTCCCTGAACTCACTTTCTATAGCCAAGTTTATCTCTTCAACTTGAATCCTCTCACTTATGAGCAGTGCTATCCCTCCACCAGTCCTCTCAGATCTTTCGACCCTTAGTATTCTGAAGCCCTTAGGAAAAACTGTGACACTGTTTATGTCCTCACTCAACTTAGTCTCTGTAATTGCTACTATATCTGCCTTACTGTTGTGAATCCTATCTTTTAATTCTACTGCCTTACCAGCTAATCCATCAGCTGTGTGTGTGTGTGTGTTTAACATATTAATATATTTGCAATTCGTATGTAGCATTCTCAATATACAAATAAAAAATGGAACAGAATTATAGGACCTGTCAAGTTTATTCGAGGATATATATATATATATATATATATATATATATATATATATATATATATATATATATATATATATATATATATATATATATATATATATATATATATATATATATATATATATATATATATATATATATATATATATATATATATATATATATATATATATATATATATATATATATATATATTTATATTTGCAGTTCATGAAGAATTGGGACCCGAAATTTTCATAGATTCTGACCTATCCTAACCAATGTTTTAGGAGCTCGAAATTTTATTACACGTTTTATTGAAAGATATACACGTTTACCTCTTTGTAAGTGACATAATGTGGGTCATTAAAAGAAAAAAATAAAAGAATAATCATCAATATATTCTCCCAAACCATGACATAGCCAAGGGAAATTTAAATGTTCAATCTATATTTCAATTTTGTGTGAAATCGATCCTGAGTGAAACATGTTTCGAAGCCATGTGGCGAGAAGTTGTTTGCTAATAATCTCTGCTGGCTCTATCCCGGCGGCGCTTGTCTTCTACCATTATTGTTTTGTTTACTGAGTACACAGACACTTAATTTCGACTTTTGATTCTCATTTTTTTGTGGATTTATTTAAAAAGAGATGAGACGTTCAGTATGTATGTGTGTTTAGCTCCTAAGTATTGGTTATTTCCTTATGTTTAGTTTATATAACCATTGGTGTTTAAAGTCACTTTAAAGTGATATTAGGCGTAACCCAAAATCTGGGAAAACCTTCAACTAGGACTTGAGTCATTTGTCATTTTTCCTAAAATAAATCTCATTATAGCACCAAATGTCGTGATAAATGAGTTTCTTAGACGTAGGAATAGATAGTACGCCATTGAGAGGCGAATATAAATTTAATCATTGTGGAATGATTTTATTGCTCGCCTTCTGCATGTTGTACCCATACCATAACTGGATAAGGTTCGTTTTACGCACCCCTTCCTTGACCTACCTGTGAAATGTGTAGTACTGATGTACAGACACCCATTGGGGTAGTTTAGAATTGGTTATTTAACTATCCACAGCCGCCCACCAATTTTTGTCCTAAAAAGAAGCGATTTCTGAGGAAAACAATTATAAAACTAATTCAAAACGCATCGAAATTTATCAGAAAAAATACAGTGAAGTCCCAAAATAGAAAAAGGGAGCATAAAGTGTATCTTAACCCTATTTTTTGTGATAGGTTTTGATGTGTTTAGAATTAATCTGATTATTGTTTTTGTCGAAAATCACTTTATTTATGTGTTAGG
Source organism: Halocaridina rubra (assembly GCA_037179515.1). NCBI lineage: Eukaryota > Metazoa > Arthropoda > Malacostraca > Decapoda > Atyidae > Halocaridina > Halocaridina rubra. Next base: position 46,714 of record JAXCGZ010011333.1, read on the forward strand.
GCTGTTGTTGGTGGACAGCGATGGATACTTAAATAACCTTATCCCACTGATCTTATCTGACTAACCTAACTTAGTCTAACCCAACAAATCAATCCTAACTCAAATTTGAAGCCTTACATATCTTAATAGGGTAAATTTAGTTATTTATATTGCAATGCGATACATCTCAGGAAGAGTTGGTAACTGATTTCTCCTGTAGGCATGTCATAAAAAGGGTGCATAAAACGAATTTTAACCATTGCTGCTTTCTCAATCAAAGAATAAGAAAGCCATGATAGCAGTAGGGTAAAAAATATTAGGTTTTAGAAACTTGTTCCATCTTCCTCTTAAAAACATGCCACTGATTGCCTCTATTATTCTTACTTGTCCAGAACCACTTACTTACAGAAACCCAGTTACTAGAGCTCTGATTGGAGTTCCATTACCAGAATCGTTCTGTATGCATTGACTCTCTGTGGGAGGAAAATACAATGGGGACTCAGCTCCCTTCCTTCTCCCCATTTAGTTAAATTTTACGACATGCAGGGTAACAAGGAAGTGGTATTTTCCCACCCCAGGAGAAAGAAGAAAATTCAGAGTAAGAGAGTAAAAATGAAGTATGGGATGCTGAGGATGCTCAGTGCATCATTTTCATAGAACTCGCCCAGTATCCACGCGCGCACACACGCACACACATGGAACATCCCCTATTTTCGTGGTAGGCTAGATTTAATAGATTTAAAGTATAATTTGTATGAAACCTTTTTTTATACCTGCTTATATATATATATATATATATATATATATATATATATATATATATATATATATATATATATATATATATATATATATATATATAAAATTGAATTAAACTTAAAACATCCAAATCTCTTTCCACAGGATACGTTATGTATGTCAAGACATGTGTATTTACACAAGATTTACCAATAATACTACAAGATAAAGTTACATGACAATATATGTTTAGCATTTTGAGAAAAATGAGGATTTTAATACAAACTTAAGTACTGTGTTCAGTAGAGTAATATGTGGTCCCAGAAAACTTCTGACTTTCTGTATGTGGATTTTGCTTGCTTTATATTATTAACATATATATCTGCTTATAAAGAGACCATTTAAGCATTGACATTAATTAAAAGAAATTATATTATCCATCATGTCAGGAATTAGTTAATCCAGAGAACTGTTTATCAATGCAATGTTTTACCCCGATATCAGTGGTATTTCCCATGCTCTTCATGCTACGATGACCATGGAGGCAGCAAGGGAAGAGAGATTAGTAAGCGAAGTTTCTCCAAGCCTTCATGCCTCCACTTACCACTTAGACGACGTCAAAGATGACAGAGAGAACACAGTGACACCTACCACCACCCATTCCACTTTCAGCATTGAAGCGATCAAGGAAGAAAAAGAAAAGCCCTTTGCCTGCCCAGATTGTGGGAGGGCATTCTCACAAAAAGGACATCTTAAAATTCATATTATGCAACATACTGGAGAAAAACCTCACACTTGTACTGAATGTGGGAAAAGCTTTATACAGAAGATTCATTTGAAAACGCATATGGCGCTTCATACGGGTGAAAAATTATACTCGTGCACTGTTTGTGGGAAAGAATTTATGCAAAAGGCTCTTCTGACAATGCACATGATGGTTCATTCGGGGGAAAAACCTCACTCTTGTGCAATCTGCAATAAGGAGTTTACTCAGAGGGTTCATCTTGACACGCACATGTTGGTTCATTCTGGCCAAAAGCCCTATACCTGTACTGAATGTGGTAAAGGATTTGTTCAAAAAGGTCACCTTAAAACACACATGCTGATACACATGGGTGTGAAACCTTTTAACTGCACTGAGTGTGGAAAAGGATTCACACAAAAAGTCCATCTTCAACGCCATTTATTAGTTCACAAAGGTGAGAAACCATACAAGTGCAACATATGTGATAAAGGGTTTGTAGAAAATCGTACTCTGCAAACGCACATGAGAGTGCATTCCGGGGAAAGACCTTTTGTATGTAGCGTCTGTAACAAAAGTTTCACACAAAGTGGTAATCTCAACACACACATGTTGGTGCATTCTGGCGAAAGAAAGTATAAGTGCAGTGTATGTGGAAGGGAATTTACTCAGAGTGGAAATTTGGACAGACACATGAAAACACATTCGGGTGAAAGACCTTTTCATTGCGTCGTGTGCGGGATGTCATTTTCGCAGAAAACAAACTTGAAATCTCATATGGCTGTTCACGCCCTTAAACCAACAGTTGAAGGGGAAAGTAATGAAGAAAATTTCCCAAATACAACCTTTGGGCAAGACTTTACAAAAATGTACACTGGTAACCCAGCCCCCTCTGTTTCTACCCCTACCTCCTCTACAGAAACAAAGATCTATAAATGTGAAGTGTGTGGTAAAGCTTTCTCTCGAAATGGTAACTTGAAAACTCACATGGCTATTCACTCTGGAGAAAAGCCTTACCAGTGCTCTCTGTGTTTCAGTAGATTCTCCCAGAACGTTCATTTGAAGAAACACATGGCTGTTCACAACTACACCAATGACGAGTTTTCGGCCGATAATCCTACTTCTAGTGCGTCGTCTGATAAGGCGTACACTCCTGTTACTGCGGAGGCGAGCACCTCAACGACCAACAAGCCTTACCCCATGGACGACCCTCAACCGGGCACATCGGGGGAATGTGCCAGAAAATATAACGACAGCTGTAGATACAAAGGTCATGACATATATCCAAACACAAAGCATGTTATGTACAATAACAAACTGGGCGTTCAGCAGCCGCAGCCACAGCCACAGCCGCAGCAGCACCAAAATAGCGGCGAGTACATAAAAGAAGAACCAAATGACTTTGTCGTAGAGATGGCCAAAAACAAAGCAGCTATGGAGAACAAGAAGCGCGAAGAGATGAGAAAGCATCTCGAACAAACAAACAAAGGGGACATGATTCAGGTCCCAGCACCGAGAGAAATGGTTCATCACCCCCCTAGAGAAATGATACCCGGACCCAGAGAAATTAGTTTATTAAGTAAACAGGTGATGGCGTCAGCAGCTGATGGCTATTACGCTAATCCCTTTTTGGTTAATCATTATCATATGATGTAACATATACTTAGTGACATTAGTGGAAGGTATTCTATATGTGTATTTACCCATATTATTATATTTTTCTTTTTTATGGGGATGTACAGTGCAACTTATCTTCCAATTTTATGTTAATTAATAGGAAGCATATTGTTAAGAAATAGAGCTATTGTGAGGAACATGGAAACGAATATATAAATGTTTCATATATTTTATGAGGTAGCTATTAGACGATACACACTGACTTGATAAAATTTTCAGGTCTCTGTTTTTACATAAATTAAATCGACTAAATTCATTGGAAAATTTGTTCTGTAAATGCATAGTGTTGTGAATTTGCAATGTTTTTCAAACTTAAGGTCATAATTATTAATATAATATTATTTTTCCTTCCAAGATTAATGTTATGAAGTATTGAGCCTGATATGTAAATACTTTACAAAAATTGTTTATGAAGTATTTAAAAGTGAAATTAATTGCATGATAACTTTTCGTAAGAACCATTACTATTTCTCATGCTGGTTATTACTAAATAACTTGTGGAAACAAACGGTGTGTATAATTTCGAAATATGACTTTTGAAATTTTGTAATGCAGTGTAATACATATTAAAGACCGATGTTGTCCTCAAAAAGGTGATAATTATTTGATATTTTCTCCACCCTGACAGATATGAGTATGCATTTTATTACATTTACTTATATTGTTATACAGTACTGAATAGAGGTTAACTACAAAGGAAAAATGAAACGTCGGAGAGCTGAGGTCTTTCATTTTTTCATCAAGAGCAACAGGAGTTGCAATGTAAATGGACTATAATACAGCCTGAAATATCTCGGCTCTCCGTCATTACCTTTTCCCATCGTAGCTCACCTCTGTTTATCTGTGTCACGTGTTTTTATTTCAGTGATATTAAATGAAGTTTTGTTTCACAAAGTATTTCATAGTGTCATATTTCCATTCTGAAGAAACTCAATGCAATTTTAAACTCATATCAAACTGAATGAATAGATTGGTGGATTCTTTTCTAAAAATCTTCTCTAAGACAAGATCTAGTATATGTATTAGTGTAGCTTTCAAAAATGTTTTTTTTTTTTAATCTCAAGTAACATTTGATATGGGTTCTTTCATATTCTGTCTTCATTGCTGCTTGTTTTGACTTTGGCATTTAAGGTACGATTATTGAATGTAAATAATTATGCAAATAACACTACATCATCGTCGATACATGAAGGAAATTATTCGTATGTTATGTCACTATTAGTCCGTATTTTAGGGTGAATGCTATAGACAAGTTTGAGCTGGGAAATCAAGACTGGATGCCCTTCATAATACCCCACAGTAGGCTCATTCGTGGGTCTATCACCTCCCGACTCGAGCAGTCTTACCACTGTGGTTCCGCAGTCCCCAGATACGTGAAGAAATAGTCAGCATAATTGATTGTTTAGATGGTGCACCATGTACAGTATTATCATATCCTTTGATGTCAAAGGTTATGTTTAGATGGTGCACCATGCATTATTATTTCCCGTGATGTCAAAGGTCAAGACGATTTAGCAAGGTTCATGCCCATTTTAATATATCAAGATTTTATGATGACATAGCAGAGAATAATTAATTGTTATAATAGTTGGCTTTCCCGTGTATACTGTTATTTTAATGGAATTTTTTTTTGTGTAATGCTAAAAAGGAATCCATCTTTACCTTAACTTTTTTTTTTATACTAATGATTATCCCTCTGAGGGAGGGGAGTAAGAATACTTGCTCCGTGTTCCCCTGCATGTCGTAAAAGTCGACTAAATGGGACGGAGCAAGGGAACTGGGAATCCCCTCCTCTGTATTTACTTCCCACAAAAAGTCAAAGTATTGTCTTTGACTCAACCACCCCCCTTATAAGGGGGAATATGGCTTTGGTATATGGATGGACTTATGTTCATACATACCTTTGTAATCAGCTGATGTATATTGGTATATGATATAATGATTTGGCTCTTTTTATGCTTTACCCGATATACACATTTCCATTTAGGGCACACACTGATGGTATTAAAGGTAAATAATTGAAAATTTTTACTGTTATTTGATCACATACTTCCATCATTTGTAAGTAATGTATAAAAGTGTCATATTTTAAAACAGCTTCCTTATCGTTGACATGGGAAACTGTTATATGATTCATTGTGAAGTTTCATGCAATTACATCCATACCAATAATTTAAACTGACAACTTTTGCATAACTTCTTGTCACAGATAGTGCTTTCTCCGTAAATGATACTGAATCACTGTTCTTTTAGAAATATATAAGTACAATATATCAAAATATTTCTTCAGGAATGTTATAATTTGCTCCACAACCTTCAAGTGAGGATAGGGAAGGAAATATGGAGTCTCGTTGACTCTTCTTTTATAGGAACCCTTCACAATTTTGGAATATGATGCTATGCTTAGTGAACTTCTTGTCAAAAACTCAATACTGTTTTATTATGTTTCAGGACTGCAGAGAGTTTCACTGTTGTAATTAATGTTTCTGTTTATTATGTGTTTTATTCTGCCATAGTAGTTGGAGTCCCATTGAACTTGCAATAGTAAATAATACTAAAACTGGATCTAGGACTTGCTGTTTTCTCAGTTTTATAACTGCATCATCTACAGAGCTTCTGGATGACAATGACGAAGACAGTATATATTTATCAGGTTAATGGCTTCACACTGCAGCAGTGAATAAATCATACCTTTATTGTAGAAACTTCACTTTGCATTTCGCATACGTTGCAGTTTTGGAATGTGACCGCTGTTTTCTTTTCCTCTCCTGTTGTCACTCATGAAAGAAAAAATATATAGAAGGAAGCAAATGAGGCAGTGAGGGCCTCATTCCCCCCTACCCGTCCTCACCTACTTGTCTCTGCCAGGGATTAGAAAAAATAATTTATGAATTTTAGTTGTCAATATTGCTCTGCCTCCCTTCCCAGTCTTGCCTTCTTGTCTACATCCCCAGGGATTGGAAAAAACAATTCTTGCATTTAATTTTTTATGCTGAACAGTTTAGAATATTTCTCTGCCTCTAGTATAGAGCTTTGCTTTTATTATGGTATCACAGGAAGTTCCTAAAGGTTTTGGAGACATGAGTTTTTTATTTGTGACTGAATAAGAAAATCTTGGAATATTTTATATTACTATTTTGCTTGGTTTTAGCTAAGAAAATAAGGAAATAATATAGATTGCATTTGTACAGCTTTAATGCACAAATTCTTGTTGACAGCCTGAGCTCTGTAAGTTTTAATCACAAACAGTTCATGCCAATATTAAAGGAGAAGAAATAAACTTTAATTTATATCATAATACCTTAGGCAGTAATTTGCTAGAAACGTTTATATCAGATTACCACATGTTCAGTACTTAAAATCTCGTTTAATATGTACATTAAATTGCAACTTGTGTAAAAAAATGTTGATTGATGTTTACAGTAATATTTCTTGCTAACATGACTGCAGAAAGAGGAGAGTGAAAAATGATTTTACCGTAGAATTATAAGATTGTTAAAGTTGTATTATATTGCAAATATGCAAACCGATAATACTGATGGATGACTACTTTTTTGTATTATTTTTTACTGTTTTTTTTTTATTTTGTAAAAACTTTTTGTGAATTTCTGTTAGTTAAAACTCAAGGAACCATACCACAAATTGAAGTTAAATGTATATACAGAAGCTTGGTTAGGTAGGTAGGGTAAGTTAGGTTAAGTTAGGTGACTTTCCTTGTAGATGAGTAACCTTGGAACACCCTTGAGTTATTCTTCTTTCCAAGATCCCATTATCTGGTAACACTGCAAAAAATTACGTTTAGCCTGAATAGAAAGGAGTAATCTACTATTAGCCTCTACAGTTCCAATGACAAAATTGCATGATAGCAATTTGTTTTAACCTTTTAAACTGTAAATAGATAAAGTATCTTACACTGTTTTAAGTAATGTGATAGACTGGCTTATCTGTAACTCTGCATTGGTATCACTAGCTACTGTAGAATTAGATCTGACGATGTAAAATCGGAATGGAGTACCTATACAAGGTATCGGGAGAACTGCCCCCTGGATAATTGCCCCCCAACAGTTGCCTCCCAGACAACTGCCCCATGAATTCTCCAATAAGGAGAATTGTCCTATTGTAAGATATAGGTTTGGTTACTTTGCATTTAAGGCAATTTTAATTTCAGATACATGTATATAAATTGGAATGAAAGGAGATATCCAGAACAGCTGTCATGTGGGGGTGGTTGTCCTTGGGCAATTGTCCTATAACCCTATGAAAAAAGAAAAGGTGTTCAACTTTTTCATAGTTTGCCTCCCATGTACTACCTCAATTTTTAAGTGTTGTCTGTGCCAATATATAGTGCTGTATATCTCAGAGTCAAGAAAGAAAACTTTTTATTATTATTTTGTAGATTAAGCACCACTCTAATCAAATATCTGTATTGACATAGCTTGTCCTGTATGAAATATTATTGGAGGTTATTGATTGCCGGTCTGGGTGGTAATTATGAACTGACATTATACGTCTCTTAACATATACTGTACACACTGAGTTAACCCTTAGTGGAACAACTTCATGACTGCTTTAGGAAGTTATGCAAACACATGTCGGAAATTTTTGTGTTTGTACTTTAGCATTTGTCTTGACATATATTTTATTTATTATTAAACTATTATTTTAGTTGTTTTTATTCCTTGGGAAAATTGTTACTTGTTATAAATTGTGTATTTATTCTTCTCGTATCTTTTTGTGCGGGAACTTGAATTTTATTTGACTTTTCAGTATCTTTGTATTCTGTACCGATTAAAATAAGCTTACTGAGCTTAGAAATACTCTTATATACTATAAATAAGCTTGTACCATGTTTAACATGTTTAGAATTAAGTTAAAAGATATCTTTTGGCCTAGTGTTAGTGATTTGGTATTGTAGAAATAGAAACTCATTCATTTTTGGGTTTATTTAAACCCAAATGAACAATTTAGGTATAATAAATATTTCTTTTCTCTGTACTTACCATGGTATACTTTCTGCCTTTGTGTTCAGCTATCATAATTTTTTTGAGCATGTCACAAGTTTGAATCCTACTTTTAAGTGTCTGGCTGGCTCAGCGGTATATTTTCTGACTTCAGAATTCACAATCTCTAAAGTCCTAGTATCACATCCTGCGTTGGTTATTGTGTTGACTTGTTTACCGTTGTTATTATTTGCCAATAGTAGACTTGAAGGATATCTTTGGTTCAGTTTGTAGAGTACTAGAGATTATGCATATCCTCAGGAAGCTGTTTTAGTCTTAGGGTAAAACCTCTTTCTTGCCTGTAAACCCTTTCTTCACCTAGTGAAGTTAGAAGTTCTCCAGTCTCCTTCATTCTATATATTAGGAATTTAGTTCCCTTTACAGATGACATCGCTTTCAGCATGTTCTTTTATGTTTAGTGTGGGAGGTTATGATAGTAATTAAGAGATTCCATTAAAATCCTAGATGTACGAATTTCGTTACAGGTAGGACTTATGACTTCTTGGTGTAATGGGAAGGCCTTTTTTTTTTTCAAAAAAAAAAAACTTTTCATAACATTGTATAGTTTGGTACTCCCCAGGAAATGACTGAGTTTCCTCTCATAGTAGTTTTTTAAAGAGTCACTGGAGCTAACTAAGATATCTTTGGGACTATATATGGATTGAATGGGAACTCCTTGAACAATGTATTTATTCTCTTTCTAAAGCCAATGTTGATGCAAATATTTTCTGTTATAAGCCAGTTCTCTGTACATATCACACTGACCCTACCACAGGGGACATCCAATTGAATTGAGAGGCCAAGGATTCCCAAGTACATCTTAGAATTGGTGATTGAACTCCTGAAAAGATCCAAAGAATATTCTTTACTACTCCCTAGCTTATCATATCTTCTATGAAGGGGAATTTCTCATCGTCAGGTTAGACCATTGGGAACAGATTAAGAGCACAATTTCAAACCCTTCTTTAACTCCCTCAGATAGCCCTCCAAACCTGGAAAGGCTAGTCGTTTTCCTCTCCTGCTGGAATAGTTGCCTTTTGTCCTCAAATTCTTTCCTAGTTGAGGGGTGAACACCTATCCTGGGGTGTGGCTATTATCACTTGACAACAGTTGTCTTTGTGCATAAATTTAAAGTTTTATTTGTAATTCCTTTTTCTAAGACTGACTTATGGCATTAGAACTACAAACTGTAGACTAACACAAAAAATTGGAAATAACTTTATCAATGGAGAGAAGAGTGTCAGTATTTCCATTTTTTAAATAGCCAACATTGCCTGTGAAACAAATAAAAACTGTGTGTATGTGGCTGGAACTATGTCATTTGTGCGTGTGTTTCTTGTCTGTTACATCCGTTTGTCCGTTGTTACTGCATGGTAAGAAGAGAATAATCTGCACTTTTAATCAAGCTCTACATTAAGCTCAACATCCAGTGTGACGATGTAAAATACCAGTACATTCAAAATATAAAAAAATTCAATTTACTATTATGAGAGATATTCAGTTATTTTTGAGCACCCCCATCCCCAGTAATTTTTATTATTATGAGACAAAGACCAAACATTAGCCTGCAGCACTTTTCATTTTTCTTTCTCACATTATAATCATTATTATTATTATTATTATTGTTGTTATTGTATTATTATTGTGATACACAGCTGAACTGAAAAATACTAAATCTGCAGCTCCTGATTCTGTCTGTTAAATCTGAAGTCCATTGAGTCAAGGTCCAATAAATCGAGGGTTGAGTTTATACAATTGAAAAAAAATAATTTAGATGTCAAATTTGTAAATTTCAAGAATTTTTTGTACACTGTTACCTACAGTTTAATTTTTCAATGCTACTCTTGTAAACCCGAGTAGCATTAGAAAAATAATAATAGGATGATAAATCTGTAAATTTCAAGAATTTATTCCATATAGTTACAATTTTGTACAACTAAACTATCACCGATCACAGGAGTCTTTGGCAGCCATTCAGAGACTTCTGCTGAACGTTATACTTACACATTACGTTCAGATACTTCTGCTGAACGTTATATTTAACACAATACTGTACCACCAACGAGAAAGTTCTGGAGAGGATATATGTAGCTTTTTTACTCAATGGTGTAAATTATACATAAAATATTTGAAACCTATCGGTATGTTCACCAATGTAATACGTAGGTATTAAGAGGACTTACAACTATTGAAAAGTCTTTCAAGTTCACTTCAAAATCTATGTCTACGAATCACATCCACTTTGTAAGTTTGGAGGCATTTACAACTCCCCTTCACTTCTTAGGAGGTGCAGGTATTTCTGAATTACCTTCACTGCTTTAAAGTGGAGGTACTTATGAATCCCTTCCACTTCTTAAAGGTGGAGGTATTTACAAATCCCCTCCACGTCTACAAAGTGAAGGTATATACAAATCCCCTCCATTTCCTATAGGCAGAGGTATTTATGAATACCCTCCACATCTTAAAGGCGGAGGTATATATGAATACCCTCCACTTCTTAAAGGCGGAGGTATGTACAAATACACTCCCCTTAAAGTTAGAGGTATTTATGAATCCTCTCAACATCTAAAAGGTGGAGATATTTACAAATACCCTCCACGTTTTCAAGATGAAAGTATTTATGAATCCCCACCACTTAAAAGTGGAGGTATTTACACATATACTACTTTCCTCCCCTAAGACAATCATAAATGTGGAAGAACTGTTCTTACAATTTAAAAAGCATTATAATGGAAATAGTTAGTTTGCTTTACTGACAATGAACTGGCATCTTCAGGTAACTGTAAAACATCCAATGAAATCAAGTGGGCAAGAAGTGGCACTACAACATGAATCCCACACAGAAGCCTTATAAAGATCATATGACTTCAATTAATATATGGAATACAAAAATACATTAACAGCAGAATAAAGAAGCAAAACTCAAGACCTATTTAAATGGATGTGGTAGGCTGAATATGCTACAAGGTGCCATGTGGCACTTCTGAAAGCGATAAAAAGTTCATTTCTAACAGTAACATCATTGGTCAAGGCCACAGGCTCGACTGTTCATCATAGGCACCTCTTTCCCGATATCAGCTGCGCATCAGGACCTCATATTACTTAATATGAATACAGTATAAAAATTTAGAAGTTTCATTTCTTGGTTTCAGTCCCAGTACCTCATTTCTTACAAAATATTCAATTATAATAGAACAATTTATTCTTCTAAATCAAGATATGATATTAGCATTGTAATCTTCAGAAATATATGAATTTTTTATTTTTATAGTTTCACAAGAGGGGTACATGATCATTTTGCTATATACTGTAGATATTTGCAGAAACAAAATGCATACATTTGTTACCGTGGTTTAATTTTTATTTTTCATTTTAGAATGCATGAAAGTTAGTAATAACCCAGCCTCCAACATGTAAAAAAATTTTCATTCTTCAAATACTGTATTTGCAAATAAGAAATAACATTAAAAAGGTAATTATGTACCACATGGAAAAAGCGTGTATAGAATGTCATTTGTAATAAATATTACACATATACAGTTGAAAAGCGAAAGTACATTAGTTATCACAGAGCAAGAAATGTGACTAGACTCACTTGTCATCAATACTACACAGAGCAACTACCATCACCACCAGTTCAGTTACTGAACAATATGGCAGTATCATTATACTGAATGCCACAAGCTCACAACACATAAATCAGGATATAGTAAGAATGATTTATTCATTTATAGGCTATCCAATGACGAAATTCTAGGCAGATTAGTAAAGTTCTAAGTGGTATCAAATTAATATCAACCTTCTACCATGAATACATTTTCAACTTTCGTTACCACAAAATATATTTGTAAGGCAAGTGGACTCATGACGTCTGTTTGTAATGTACCACTGTGGTTTTATGACATACAGTAAACTTTTCATAATAAATTATATACATAAACTATACAACAGCCACTTACATATATATTTCTGGTAATCAAGTCCACTCACCATTAGCAGTAAGTAACGCACTGAACTGGAGTGGTAATGTCTTTACCATAGGTCAATCCTACAAAGTCGCAATTCAGATGAGGAGACCAACCAACTCACAAGAGAAGCCGCAAAAGAGGCCAGAGAATGGCATTGGTCATTCGGGCAATTACCTCATCTTGTAACGACGCGTAGAATAAAATTTTTTCTACAAGAAATGATTCTTTAGCTGTCATTTCTTGAAGACTCCTAGCCGGTGACAACCAAAGCAATACAGAACCCAACTAAAAACTCATGAGGCCAACATGCTCCACGCCCATTACTTCCCAATATGAAACACTACACATATCTGGATCTGCTCACAATGTTCTTTGTACCCTCCTTCAAACTCCACCCCCACTTCTTTCACATCCCACAAAATGTTTTCAACACCCCATCACCTCAACCAACATTATGATCTACTGCCTCTGCTCCACCTACATCCTCTGGCAACTGCACCTAAAACAACCCACAAGCACAAAATCAATATTCTAAAATTTTAAATAGATGGCATTAACATAAAAAACAAGAACACACTTCACCCAACAAAACAATATAAAGTACATATCACCATCTTACAAGAAACAAAAAATTAAAATGTCACACAAAACACTTACAATTCATAACTTCACTACCATTAATCATGGCTGGATTGGGGGAGGCAATGGATTCATCACCCTGGAACACAAATCCAATAACTTCATTGATACTAGTGCACACACAAAACCCATCCTCCCCCACACCACGACCACAGAAATGCCATCAAGCACACAATGCACGGGCAGCACACCACACTGTAATAATCACAAATACATACATCCCCATAGTACAGTACTTGACAATTACACCCAGTAATTACAATACATTGCCAATTTTCCATATATCAACCTGTGTGAAGATTTCAGCAAGCCTATATTGGCAGTGGCCTTTCTTAGGGCTGTTCGGCCAGGGAGCAGGAAACAACAAGAAAGCAAGCACACCTTGAGAGCTATGTGGAAAAGCCCAGGATTGGTTGTGGTTGTTCCTTAGAGACTTGGGGGTGCTCTGCAAAGCAGCTTAGGGAAAGCCAACAACAACAACACTATAAAGAGTCAAGAAAGAAACTCTCCATTTGAGAACGAGGAACATGCCTCAAGTCTGCAAGAATTACACGCAAGAGTAATGTGGAAACTATGAAATGTCAAAAGAAGTATAAAAGGTAGTAGCTCAAGCTAAGGCAAGGGCATATGATGAGGTTTATGAAGAACTGGAAAGTAAGGAAGGTTTAAGCAAGATGCTCAAATTCTCAAAGGTTAGAAATAAAAGTACGAAGGACATCACCCATATTAAATAAAGATAGAAATGGTACGTTTCTAAAGAAGGAAGAAGACATCCCGAAACGATGGAAGGAGTATTTTGAGCAACTGCTAAATGAAGAAAATGAAAGACTTATTAGAGAGGATGGACAAGTAAACATGGGAATGGTAATGGGGTTCTCTGGGGAAGCGGTGATGCGTGCCTTAAAGAAAAAGAAGAATGGGAAGGCAACAGGACCTGACTTGATTCCTGTTGAAGTTTGGAAAGCCTTAGGAGAGGAAGGGGTAGACATCTTGTATGATGTTATGGCAAAAATCTCTGAACAGGAAAAGATACCAGAACAGTGGTGGGAAAGTATATTAATACCCATATATGAAGGTAAAGGTGATGTCCAAAAATGCAGCAATTATAGAGGCATTAAGCTAATGTCTCACACGCTGAAGATACTGGAGAGAATGATAGATGGCAGGCTAGGAGAAGAAGTGAGAATAGGGAAACAACAGGTTGGATTTATGGAGGGAAGCGGCACAACAGATGGAATATTTAGTATAAGGCAGCTGATGGAGAAATTCAGAGAAAAAACGAGACTTGCACCTGGTTTTCATAGACCTTGAAAAGGCCTATGACAGAGTGCCAAGACAGGAAATATGATGTTTGAGGGAGAAGATGGTACCGGAAAAGTATGTTAGAATTATTCAGGAGATGTATAGGAATGTGTATACCAGAGTGAGAAGCAGTGTTGGAGAGACAGATGGATTTGAGGTAGGAGTGGGATTACATCAGGGGTCGGCACTTAGTCCATTCATCTTCAATGTGGTGATGGATGTAATGGCCAAAGATGTGAGAGAAGCAGTGCCATGGTGCATATTATATGCAGATGACACTGAATTGTATGCAGAGAGGAGGGAGGATTTGGAGAAGTTGGAGGGATGGAGAGCAGCACTTAAGGAGAGAGGAATGAGGATAAGCAGGTCAAAGACCGAATATATGTGTGCCAACATTGCTGAGGATGGTGAACATAGCATAAGAATGGATGGGGAAGAAATAAAGAGAGCACAGAAGTTCAAGTACTTGGGGTCCATAGTAGAGGCTAGTGGAAGCATGGAACAAGAAGTGAGACATCGAATTCAGGCAGGATGGAATAACTGGAGGGCTGCATCTGGTGTTTCTGTGACAAGAAGGTACCACTGAGATTGAAGGGAGAGGCTCATAGGACCGTTGTAAGACCAGCTATGTTATATGGAACAGAAACAGCAAGTACGAGGAAGACAGAGGAGAAGGGGATGGATGTACTGGAAATGAGAAGGTTGAGGTGGATGTCTGGAGTAACAATGAAGGATAGAATTAGGAATGAGTATATAAGAGGATCGACAAAGGTAGTTGAATTATCAAAGAAAATACAGGAGGGAAGGCTTAGATGGTATGGGCATCTGTTACGACAGGATGAACATCATGTTGGAAGACATACGATGGAGATTCAGGGTAGAAGGAGGAGAGGAAGACCAAGAAAAAGATGGGATGATTGTATAGGGGGAGACTTGCAATGGAAGGGTATTGATGAAAATGAAGCACAGAACAGAAATAGATGGAGATGACTCATTCACAACGGTGACCCCATATAAAAATAGGTTAAAGCTGAGAAGAAGAAGAAGATGAAATGTCAAAGCACTACATGCTGCAAACCAGAAATGAAATAATATTGTACTTCAACTTTCTTGCATCAATATATTCATACTGTATTTGCAGTCTGAAAATTTGTCTTTTGTAAATCTATTCCTGTGCAAACAGCTTGCCATCAAGACAAGAGGTACCTGTAACTTGTAAGATCTTGGTATTCCTCGTATCATGAATGCAAAAAGATCGTACTTCTCCTTTGCCAATCTGGAAAGTTTATTGTTCAACACATCCAATCCCTTTCTTCAATCTCAATCCAAACACTTCCTTGGCACACTCCATCAGTTTCCACTTCATTTTGCAGTCTCTTCAATGCTTTTCTCAAATTTTCTCCCTTTATTTAGTGCCCTCACCTATTGGTAGTATCTTTTTACATATTGTCTCCTTTCTAACATTCAAGCTGTTATATATTATTATATATATCTACCTTGGCTGTTTCCCCCTTTAATTGGGGGTAGCAGACATAAAAAAAAGAAAACAATAAGGGGATTACAGTACATAGCTCTATGGGCAATGACAAGGGAGCTAGCGACAATTCAGATGGCACTGCTGGAGTGCCACAGCCCATCCTCCCAGCTCTTCCACAACCTGTGTCGCTTCATAACTGCCAATTACCTTACTGCCCCTACCACAGGGCTACCTCTGTAAGATTCAGCCCCGTGGTAACGGCAGATGCCCATCAGAGCTGCGTCACAATCGCTCGCCACTCATTCCTATTCCTAGCACGCTCACTTGCTTCCCTAACATCCATCCTCCTATCATTCAAGGCTCTCCTTGCTCCATCCATCCACCCAAACCTAGGCCTCCCTCTATCATTTCTCCCATCAACTCTCACATTCATCACCTTTTTCAGCAGTCTTTCATCATCCATCCTTTCCACATGGCCAAACCATCTCAGAACATTCATATCTACTCTGGCTGCAAAATCTCTCCTCACACCCGTTCTTGCTCTCACCACTTCATTCCTAACCCTATCCAACCGAGACACACCAATCATACTCCTCAGGCATTTCATCTCAAACACATTTAGTTTCCTTCTCTCACTTACTTTCATACCCCATAACTCTGATCCATACATCACAGTTGGCACAACCACTTTCTCATACAAAACTTTCTTAAGATTCATTTCCAATCCTCCATTCTTCATCACTCCTTTCAACGCACCCAACACTTTACATCCTTCATTCACTCTGTGACACACATCTGCTCCCACTCCACCATTTGCAGCTATAACTGAGCCTAAATACTTAAACTGATCAACTTCCTCAAGTGTCTCTCCATTTAACATAACACTCAATCCAGCACCATGCTCATTTCTTGTACACCTCATAACCTTACTCTTTCCCACATTCACTTGCAACTTCCTTCTCTCACACTTTCCAAATTCTGACACTAACTGACACAGCTTCTCCTCTGAATCTGCCACCACCACAGTATCATTTGCAAACAACAACTGATTCAGCTCCCACTCGTTATCATCCCCATTTACCAATCTCAAACCTCGACCACGCACTCACTCATTCACTTCTCTTACGACTCCATCAATATACAAATTGAACAGCCATGGTGACATCACACATCCCTGTCTCAATTCCACACTCATTGGAAACCACTAAATCACTTCATTCCCTTCCCTAGCACAAGCTCTACTGCCCTCATACAAACTCTTCACTGCATGCAACAGTTTACCATGAATTCCATATAACCTGAAAACATTCCACATTGCCTCTCTATCAACTCTATCATACACTTTCTCCAGATCCAAAAATGCAAAATACACATCCTTACCCTTAGCTAAATATTTCTCACATAACTGCCTAACTATAAAAATCTGATCTATACAACTTCTACCTCTCCTAAAACCACTCTGCACTTCCGCGATCACATTTTCAGTCTTATCCCTAATCCTATTAATCAGTATCCTACCATACACTTTACCTACCACACTCAACAAACTTATACCCCTAAAATTACTACATTCATACACATCTCCCTTACCTTTGTTTAGGGGCACTATACAAGCAATCACCCATTCCACTGGCACCATTGACGACACAAAGCATATATTGAACACTCTCACTAACCATTCCAATGCAGTCACACCCTCTTCTTTCAACATCTCCGCTCTCACACCATCCATTCCAGGTGCTTTACCTGCTTTCGCTTCATACAATGTCCTTTTCACCTCCTCTCTTGTCATCTCTCTCTCAATTTCATCTCCCATTACTGGCACTTGAACACCCCCCACTGCCACTATAGCTGCCTCTCTATCTTCCTCAACATTCAGCAAGCACTCAAAATATTCTGCTCATCTTTTCCTTGCATCGTTCCCTCTTAACATCTGTCCATTCACATCTTTCACTGTCTCTTCCATCCTCTATCCACCCTTCCTTACTCTCTTCACTTCTTTCCAAAACTTGTTTTTATTCTCCTCACATGACCTACTAAAATCATGTCCCCCACCTAACATATGCCAACCTCTTCTCTTCCTCTACCTTCTGATTGGTTTCCACATTTTTCTCCTTATATCTTTCATACTTCTCCCTATTGTTACTCTGCAGCCATTCCTCAAAAGCCCTCTTTTTCTCTTCCACCTTCATTCCACCACTCGCTGCCCCTCCTCATGCCACCTCCAACAAACCTCTTTCCACACACATCACTTGCATGTCCCACAAAACATTCTTTCATCAACCCCCATTCCTCCTCTAACTCCCCAACTTCTCTTTCTTTCACCCTGTCATATGCCACTTTCAACCTGTCCTGATATTCCTGTCTCTTCTCTGGCTTTTTCAACTCTTTCACCTTCACCATTTCCCTTCTACATCCCCCCACTCTATTTCCCCACTCTTTTGCTACTACCACATTTGCTTCAACCAAAAATTGACCAGACATCCCAGCAGCCATACCCCTAAATGCATGCACATCTTTCACTCTACCAATCATGCTCTTTGCTACCAGCACATAATACATCAATGCTCTTTCTTTCACTCTCCCATTTGCCACTCTCATCCATGTATACTTATTTATTAATTTCTTCTTGAAAAAAATATTACCTATCACAAACTCTTGCTCCACACATATATAGTTAACTCTTTCCAGAATTCATCCCGCTCTTCCTCACTTCTCTCACATCCTGGCCCATACGCACTAACAAAAGCCCAACATTCCTTACCTATCTTAGCCCTCACCCACATCAGCCTAGATGACACTTCTTTCCATTCCACTACCTTATTAACCATCCAATCACTCAGCAATAATGCCACACCTTCTCTCGCTCTTCCCCTTTCAACCCCAGACACCCTACCTGTCACATCACCAAATGCCACTTCTCCTTTTTCTTTCATCTTTGTCTCACACAATGCTAATACATCCATCCTCATCCTACCAAACATATATCCAATCTCACCTCTTTTGCTCTCTATCGTACTACAACCACGCACATTTAGACACCCCAAAACTAGTTTGGAAAGAAGTTATTCTCCCCTCTACTCCCCTTCTTCTTTGACGTCTCGCAGGAGGTTAATACAAGGGGGTGATTCCCAGTCCCCTCCCCCATCCACTTTTAGTCACCTCTTATGACCAAAGCCATATTCCCCCTCATAAAGGGGGTGGCTGAGTCGAAGAAAATACTTTAACTCTTTGTGGGAAGTAAATACAGAGGAAGGGATTCCCAGTCCCCTTGCTATGCCCCATTTAGTCGACTTTTACGACACGCAGGGGAACACGGACGAAGTATTCTTACCCCCTTCCCTCAGGGGGATGCCATAAGTAAAAAAAAAAATTGGCTTTAATTAAAATAACAGTATACACAGGGGAAAACCAACTCTCTCTCTCTCTCTCTCTCTCTCTCTCTCTCTCTCTCTCTCTCTCTCTCTCTCTCTCTCTCTCTCTCTCTCTCTCTCTCTCATATATATATATAATATATATATATATATATATATATATATATATATATATATATATATATATATATATATATATATATATATATATATATATATATAAGGCACGTGCCAAAAGTATGAAAATTTAATTACTCAGGGTAGGCAGTGATTACATTTTCCTTCTGAGGCATACTGATGGCACATGCCTGATTATATATATATATATATATATATATATATATATATATATATATATATATATATATATATATATATATATATATATATATATATATATATATATATATATATATATATATACTGGAAAATTGTATCATACACGCAGCTGCATTTATAAGTGCAAATTCAAAGTGATAGATTGAAATTTTGTAAGAAAATAGTATATATAGGATTAACAATGCCTCTTTTCAACACAAAACTATTTGTTTGGCCAAATTATGATTAGTAATACTATACTACAGTTTCATTTAATATAAAGCATGTCATGAATGTGAAAATGTAAAGTAATCCAAGAATGAGCATAAAAGGAACGCATAATATATCTGCATAATTATGAACATTTGAAAAAAGTAAATTCTGCTTTAAACATCATACAAGTGAATATAATATAGAGGTATTCTACACTAATCATTAAGGTAAGATACCATAATTTATATATCTTATGTAGTTTGTTGTACTGTGTCTAAGAATCCTATTCCAGAAGTTATAAAAATCCAATTAAGGCAGATAATTACACAGACACAATACACAGTTACTATTTACCTACAGCTTGTCTATTAAACCCGGAAAATGGAATTAATTACGATGATCCTCCTACTTATTGGTGCGTCATGATTTTGTAAATATAATTATAAATTACATTATCACTGTACTGTATTTGCTAAGTGTGATAAAGAAATGACTTAGCATTACAAGAACAACATCACTGTATGAACCATTTACATGCTCCAATGCCATTAAATAGACATAATGAACTATAGCAACAATTTAATACATGTCTTAATACTTAATATATGTTAATATACTTAATATATATTATGCATGAGCTCCATCTCTGAAACAGTCTTGAGGCTCAAATAATGATCATATCAACTGATTCCATAGCAGAAAGAGGAGTATTTTTAGGCATGTTTGGCCTCTGGTGCAGGTGTGCTTTGACTTGGCCTTCCCCTTATAAGGGAAACTGCAGCAATAGTACTGTATATGTATGTATTTGCTGTAGGCCAAAACACATTAATATGCTTGTATACTGTATACTCATAATTTGCAATGATTTTTTATCAGTATGGAAGTCATATCCATCAATGACTAATATGGTAACAAAGCTCAAGTTAAAGCAAGAAAGAATGTTTTTCCCCCACCTTAAAACATAGATAATGAACATTTCAAAACAATTCAAATAAAATTATGTAACAGAAGCTATCTGAAACAAGGAGATTAATTTATACACTGCAGCCATATTCAGACTGACTGCATCTCATGTACTACCTGCTTTGCCATTTGACAGCACTGTTATGTATGTAGGTGAGTGTGTGTATCTATATAATATCATGTGCAGAGAGCAGGCTTTGCTGTAGCCATTTTAAGACTTCTTGAAAATGGTAACTCAACAATTAATATTCAGGTAAATTTCAAAACAATTCAAATAAAATTATGTAACAGAAGCTATCTGAAACAAGGAGATTAATTTATACACTGCAGCCATATTCAGACTGACTGCATCTCATGTACTACCTGCTTTGCCATTTGACAGCACTGTTATGTATGTAGGTGAGTGTACGTATATATATAATATCATGTGCAGAGAGCAGGCTTTGCTGTAGCCATTTTAAGACTTCTTGAAAATGGTAACTCAACAATTAATATCCAGAGAGGTAAAATAATTTTATATCGCAATGAAAGATTACCAGTCTTATGAAGAAACACTTTTAAATAACGAAAGGTTTACATCCCACATTAATTAGGTAACAAAATACCAAATCATATTAAAAACAGAATTTTCAAGTACATACAGAGAGTAGCAATTGTACTGATAATATCACTAATCAATGAAAATATTTTGAGTATATACAGTAGTAAGTTATCACGCCTTGATAAACACTGCACTTCGTTTGCTATGACATCAGTGATAACAAAGATGTTATATAATTATGAGGCCTTCAAGAGACAAAAAACATGACACCATAACAGCTATTGCCAGCATGTAACCCAAATTTACAAAGTATGTGATGTTTATAATTATAATACAGAGTATAAACACTGTACACAAAATTAACATGCAGACAATACTAATGACAAATTTTCCAACCAATACTTATAAATTCAGTCATACAAAAATAACAGAATTAGCTCTCCCAAAAATTAGCAATAATTCTGATTTCATCTGTACTACATTACAAGACTATACCATTTGTTACGACCTAAAACAGTTCCACTTTTACTCTACACACTCGAATTTCTTTGTGCTTCTGCTTCCTTCTCTCTCTCACTATTTTCATCAATACAACTATCTCCATTTGAGGACTCACCTGTTTCATCTTCATCTGTGTTAATTAGAGATAAATCTTCACTGTCATCGGGTAAGGGAATATTAGCACCTATTTCTGTTTCTATGGCATCAGGAGGGGGAGGAGCAGCATCTTCAGGAGAGGAAGGAGCACTCTGTTGCATATTATCAGGATCCTGCAACGTGATGGCTGCGTGACACATAGGGCACTTATCCTGTATATAGAGCCACTTTCTCAAGCAAGGTCCATGAAAGTAGTGGTTACAATAGGTTATTCGAGCTGATGTCATATCAGCGTAGCATATAGCACACACATCGCTGTAAACTTTCAACTGCTCAGCTGAAGCTTCAGGAAGTGCCGATATTTTCTTGGCTGCCTCAAGTCTCAGTAGAAAGCTCTTCCATCCCTGCTGTAGCCGCTGCCAGACATTAAAGTAAAAGTGGATGAGCAATACAACAGCATTTATCCAAGACCACTGACCAGTTATTGACTCCTTCACTCCTGCGCCCACAACAAAGACTGCAACTATGAACTCAAAGACGCGAGTTGTGGCTCTCGTGTAATAGACTAAATCATCTAAACCTGGCCAGGGTTGGGCGCATATAGCATCCCAGGTAAGAAGCACGTAAGTAGCCAGAAGACCTAACACCTGAACAGATGTCATAATACATGTAGATACAACTAACAACAACCAAAAATCTTGCTCAAATATAAGCGTAAACATATAAACCATATACAAAGGCAAAAGCAACAGTAACAAGCAAGCGGATACTGCACGAACATGTCTTGAGATGGAAGCTACACCTTGAGCACTCAGAGCTAATACAACTGGTTCAACTAACTCGTACATACTCTGCACGAGAGACGACACAACAATGAGTAATATAATGGAGAGTACAGCCAAACGTTCTGGCATGGCCATGCTGAGTAATGAGGTCTGAACGGCTAAAAGAGCCATCGTTACTCCTTCTGTCCATCCTGAATGAACGAGATCATCTGGTAAAGGAGCTGCGCCGGGACCTGCAGTATATGCTCTAGTTAACGATAATATAATACGAGAAGCATAAGAGACGGCTACGCAAGTACCAGCCAACATTAGTGGGGTATAGCATACTTCAGCGGCACTCTGCACAACTACCAGATACCACATTTCTCCTGGGGTAGAATTTCCCACGGAGGAACCACTACTCCCAACAACTGTTGCGGGTACGCTACTTACGACTCCACCAGATGACGAGGGCCCCGTGGCGAGTTTAGGTGCCACAGCTGTGTTGTAGGAAGGCAAATAATGGTTGTAGAGCTGTGTGGTGAATAACATAAGCCAAAATATTAGAAGCTGAATGGGAACAAAGAGTCTGCTCCACAAAGTGACCACGACACCCACAGGTCCATATAATTCCACCATTTCCACCAACGAGGTATAAACATGCTTTAGAAATCTGAATATATGAGGAATACACAGAAAGATGTACTGGACAGTTAAAAATATCACAAAGCATGATGCAAAGTTGTGAGTCAAATGCAGCTCTGTCACAGGAAATCCAGCCAAACGAGCAAATACAGGAACGAGGTATACCAAGAGCAGTATCTGAAAAGAAAATTTAGCTAATGTGAAATTTATAGTTTGTATTAACTTATTAATAACACTATCAGTACAATGCATTACACTACTCTTAAGAAACACATTAGATTACTGTCTCTTTGATATATAAATATTTTAATTTTTCAGTAAAAAGAAACACGTAATTTTAAACTTTACACCAATTTTTATTCCTAGATGATAAATGAATCTTGTAAAGAAACGTAACTCTAGGGTGCTTTAGTGTTATTTATATTTACAAGGCACGTAACCTAACCTAATCCAAATCAACCTAGCCTTACCTAATGATTTATGGGGATATTTAACTTTTGGGGGTTACTTACCTTTACCATATCCTGATATATAATAAAGCTGGATACATGTATCGGAAGAATCTGACTAAATTTACTTGAAGTCTTTGGATCACTGCTTACAAAACAAAAGGTGAATGAAGTGTCTTCTATGGCTATTCAGCATTTATCAAACTAGGCAGATGTTGTAGAGAGTATTTTACTTTCAGAAGTATTGCTCTCATAACTGATTTAAATTAACTTAATAAGGGATAGATTAGCAATTATGCCAGAAAAAAAAATATATACTGTAAATATTCTGATATTCGTGGCCACCGTGACCAAATGATAACACTTGCAACTTTGATTCGTCAGGTAAAGGGTTTACGCTGTTACGGTCTGAGGTTAGAAAGGGCATTCACTCAGGATGATGGTCACGTTAGCCAAAACCAAAGTCCTTTGCAAGAAGGCACCGTCCAAGCCCTTAGTAGAAATGAGAGTTTGTAATGTAAGCCGATCAGATTCTGATATCCCAATATTATCCTCTACATTTAATAAATAACCAAAATCAGCTGTTCTATCAAGCTGATACATGATAGACAATTTTGATGAATGCATTCAAGATCTCAGATTATTTTTTCTATATGATTATACACGTAAAACATTCTTGTAAATTTTTTCACATATAAGGGGTTGGCATACCTGTAAAGTGTGTGTAATTTATAGGTTTAATAGATGTAGTATGTCTTTTTATTCAGTTCACTCTCTCTCAACAATCCTTGATATTTTCCCTCTGAGAAGTGTTAAACACTCGTTCCACTTTAGTTTTGAAGATTTTCTGATTTATTTTCTTATATAATACTTTCAATTCACTTGCGGTATATATATATATATATATATATATATATATATATATATATATATATATATATATATATATATATATATATATATATATATATATATATATAATGCTTTTACTATCTATTTTTGAAATAAAAGGAATAAAGAGGAAGAAATACTCTTACCTTGTCCTTATTACAGTACAAATCCAAAAAGAAAGTAACAAAGGTCGCCACCAGGGTATGGAATACTATCGCAGATACTTGGTGCCGCAAAAATAAAGTTTCCATGTCGTTATGGGGATCAAAGAGAGACTTCTGTAGCATCAACATATTTGAAAAGCCCTGTAATACAAGTACCAGAATAATCTTAAGTTTAATACCTAATCTAAGCAGCAGTTTTCATAATTTAAAAAGTTTTTGATAATTCAAACCACTTTATAATAATTATACAATATAGTATGAATTAGTATTTCTACATAGAGTTAAATGCAATAAAGATAAAGCAATATAGATAATATAAAAAAATATGGTTTGGAATAGTAAAACAAACATGAAAATGCTTTAAACTACACATAATACTATAGTATTTTAACTTACACACAAGGAGAATAGAAATCCAATGTTAAATATTTCATAAAGATGAGAAATATTAAGTTCTCTCATGAACACAATGGGTAAATCTATACATGAAATGCAGATAATGACTGGGTGTTCAGTATATGTCATAAAGAACATGAACATGATAATCAGAAAACTTCTGAAAACAGGAAAATAATAGAGATCACTAACCTGAAAGCTAACAGTGCCGTAATCTGGCCACTGGTTAACCAGACGTTTTTCACTCTCAACGTAGTAATTTGAAAAGGTATCGGCTGCTGCTAAGACAGCTATTGTGAGGTAATGCATGTACAAAGTGACTAGCTGTTCCAAGGGGAGGAGTAATACTAGGACCCCTTGGATCACCGCTAGAAGGTAATAATACAATTGCCGTCAACAACAAAAATCAGTGTTAATAGTTTTAATTTACCTTAAATAATGATAGAATATTTTTAAATGATGATTACATAACCTACAGATACTCAGAAAATAATTTTTTCTTATTATAGCATAAAATACGTCATAAATAATTATTATATTGATAACATGACTATTTCTACAACCTCCTTGTGGGATACCACAAAATGTTGCCACATCAGAGGTGGAACTATGCTACAGGCAAAGTGCATGGACATCCAAGCCATGAGATATTTAAGAACAAGACTAAGATAACAAAAATACAAATGAATTTAAAATATATGGAATCATGATATATTACACAGGTATTAGTGTACACTACACAATAGTCTCATGCTATTATATTTCCATTTCATTTAATGGTTCAACTCACAACAAATTCTGGTTCGCGTTTTCACTGTACCACGTTTTTTTTTTGGCAAATTATTATTTTATTTTTTGGGTATATGCAAAAATATTAAAATATTAAAAAAATAAAAATTCTCAGTATTTTAATTTTTTCATTTAAAAAAAAAAACAAATTTCATTTTCTAATTGATAAAAAAAATTTATTTCCCAGCCTACAAATAATAAAACAGTAAAAAATAGTAAAAAACATAAATTTAGATATACGTACGTACAGTATAACTCACAGTATTGCATCATGCGAAATAGTGTCCGATAGCGTACAATGTATTGGGGTCGCAGCTACGTGAGCTAGCATATATATTTATATTTCCAGTAGTTTCATGATTTTATTGATAAAAAAACGTACTTCTTAGCCTAAGAATAATAAAACAGTAAAAATTAGTAAAAAAACATAAATACTAACAGTATTGCAACATGTAAAATACGATACCGCTATCAGCGTTTCGGACAAAGGCTTGTTCAGTCTAACTCACGTGTGCGCCATTCACGTTGTGCTTATTAAACGTTTTGCTTGTGTCCGATAGCGTACAATGTATTGGGGTCGCAGCTACGTGAGCTAGCATATATATTTATATTTCCAGTAGTTTCATGATTTTATTGATAAAAAAACGTATTTCTTAGCCTAAGAATAATAAAACAGTAAAAAAACATAAATACTAACAGTATTGCAACATGCAAAGTACGATACCGCTATCAGCATTTCGGACAAAGGCTTCCACCATATTCCACTGTCTCGCCTCACTCGTGTGCGCCGTTCACGTTGTGCTTATTATTATTAATAAGTTTTGCTTGTGATTTTTTTACTTGCATATTTTAACCTTTGCAATGCCTCCCAAGCATCCTTCATCTTCTAAGGCTTCTTGTAGTGAGCCTAAGCGGCAAAGGAAAATGCTAACCATAACAGATAAGGTAAGTTTACCTATCACGTACATATAAATTTACGTTGCATGCTGTTATTTATAAAGTAAAGGGTGGTTTTTTAACAGTGCAGGGAGGGTTTATACAGTAAACGTAAAAATAATTGTAAAATACCTATGGACATGAGTATGTCATATAAATTTACGCTTGCATGCTGTTATATATGAAGGAAAGGGTGGTTTGTTAACAGTACAAGGAGGGTTTATCCAATTTATACAGTGTAAACGTGAAAATAAATTAAAATATCTATGTACATATAGGCTGATCCTACTCCACGATTTTCCTGTTTCGCGCCGGGTGTGTATATATATATATATATATATATATATATATATATATATATATATATATATATATATATATATATATATATATATATATATATATATATATATACGATTTACGTAAGTTTAAACTTCGCAAATTTGGATTAGCGCATCAACAAAATAATAGCAAAAAAATTTGAAATACTCATTTAAAGCGAGCGAGAAAAAAGAGGTGCTGAGTGGAGGAAAATGGACCTAATGACCACTAACCAGAGCTTGTGCCTTTGTTTGCACTGTGGTCGGTCAGTACCCTCTACAAAATGGGATTTTCATCCTTATTGGAGTGATTTTCCACATAAGTCATTGCTGTACTAGTACAACAATGATTTATGACTCTCTCTCTCTCTCTCTCTCTCTCTCTCTCTCTCTCTCTCTCATATATATATATATATATATATATATATATATATATATATATATATATATATATATATATATATATATATATATATATATATATATATATATATATATATATATATATATATATATAAATAATTAAGATAAATAGAGAATGAGAGACAGAGAGTCATAAATCATTGTTGTACTAGTACAACAGTGATTTATGTGAAAAAATAACTCCAATAAGGGTGAAAATCCCACTTTGTAGAGGGTACTGACCTAGCACACTGCAAACAAAGGCACAAGCTCTAGTTAGTGGTCATTAGGTCCATTTTTCTCTTAATAATCCAGTCAGAAAGTCGTTATGGCTTAGCACTGTGATCACCGCCACCACACCTGTTGTCCACCGTATATAGAGTGAGTTAATTTGTTTATTTTTTTGTTTATCTTTATATCTTTAATACTGTACTTGCTTATTTTTTGCTTACTTACATACTCATTTCAGCATGGTTATGTACTTGCAAAATGTGTTTCACTTAGTTTTTTTTTTTGGTATGGTGTGTTTATACACGGTTGTGGAACGTATCTATGTGTATTAACATTGATCCTTATAGAAATAGACTACAGTAATCTCTCGCAATTCACCTATCGTGAATTCAGTGCATTGCGGAATTTTTTGGCGAGAGAAAAAAAATTTGATTGTGACTCCAGGACGGGCCAAAAACTAATAAGATAAAACAGCCTTTATCGGGTCTGGGCACGAAGAATACATAAAAGAGAAACAGAGATGGAAAGTGTAATGACCTGTCAGATGTGAAGGGATTATAAAAGATGTGTAATGAATATCCAAGAAAATTCAGTGTAGCTGGTGCCATGAGCCAACCTACTACTGGATACAAGATGTTTATTTTATATCACAGATTTTCTGGGTATATGCTATTTTTGAGCACGAGAATGCAAACGTTTTGCCGCCTCCGTATCAGCTGATACACCCTCGCACGCTATTTCCCTGACGATATTTTATCGAAAGTTTGTTTTCTTTTTTTCTTTTTTTCTTTTTTTTTATTATGACGCCAGGACGGACCATAAAGTAATAAAATAAAACAGCCTTTATCGGGCCTGGGCACGAAGAGAAACAGAGATGGAGTGTAATGACCTGTCAGATGTAAAGGGATTATAAAAGATATGTAATGAATATCCATGAATATTTGGTGTACCTGTAGGCATAGAAAAAGAATGTTTGTTCTTAATGCTTTTTTCAATTCTCTTCATATATTCTTGCATTAAGCAATAGAAGAGGAGGAGGATGCAGGAGAACAAACCTCTAACCAAAACGTTTTTCCGCTTCCGTATAAGCTGAAGCTTATCACTATTCAGGCACAATATCTTACTCATACAATATTTATTTACTCATCCTATTTGGGGTTTATCTAATTTTCAAGATTATAGCATTATTAATATTCCTTAGTTCTAAACATTATTTTATCTTCTTTACATATCGACCATGCTGCATGAAATCTTAACGTAAACAAAGTCAGCTGAGAGAAAAAAAACTATACAATTCGTTACAAAGAAAACGTATATCGTACTGTACATGGGAAACTTAAATGAAATATATATATTCTCTACACGCTATTTCCCTGACGATACTATATTGAAAGATTGTTTGCGGTTTGTTCTTAATGGTTTTTTCAATTCTCTTCATAATATTTGATCGCATTAGGCAGTAGAAGAGGAGGATGCGGGAGAACGAACCTCTATATGCAAACGTTTTAGCGCTTCCGTATCAGCTAATACACCCTCGCATGTTATTTCCCTGACAATATTATATTGAAAGTTTGTTTGCTGTTTGTTCTTAATGCTTTTTTCAATTCTCTTCATAATACTTGATCCCATTAAGCAGTAGAAGAGGAGGAGGATGCGGAAGAACGAACCTCTATATGCAAACGTTTTGGCGCTTCCGTATCAGCTGATACACCCTCGCGCGCTATTTCCCTGACGATATTATATCGAAAGTTTGTTTGCTGTTTGTTCTTAAGCTTTTTTTCAATTCTCTTCATAATATTCTATTGCATTAAGTAGTAGAAGAGGAGTTGATGTGGGAGAACGAACCTCTAACCAAAACGTTTTGCCCCTTCCGAATCAGCTGATGCTTATCACTATTCAGGCACAATATCTTACTCATAAAATATTTATTTACTCACCCTATTTGAGGTTTATCTAATTTTCAAGATTATAGTACTGTATTATTAATATTCCTTGGCTCTAAACATTATTCTATCCATCGACCATGCTGCACAATATCTTAACGTAAACAAAGTCAGCTGAGAGAAAAAGAAAATGTATACAATTCATTACAAAGAAAACACATATCGTACTGTACATAGGAAACCTAATGAAATATATATATTCTCTACATGCTACTTCCCTGACGATACTATATAGAAAAGTTTGTTCTTAATGCTTTTTTTCAATCTTCATAATATCATGTGCATATAAATTTACGCTTGCACAGTTATTAATAGAGTGAAGGGTGGTTTGTTAACAGTGCAGGGAGGGTTTATACAGTAAAGGTAAAAATAAATGTAAAATACCTATAATAAATATGGTGCGCCTACTTCGCTGCTTTTCACCTATAGCAGCGGGTCCCGGAACCGAACCCCCGCGATAAACGAGGAAGTACTGTATATATATATATATATATATATATATATATATATATATATATATATATATATATATATATATATATATATATATATATATATATATATATATATATAGTGTTCCCTCGCTATATCGCAATTCACCTATCGCGACTTCAGTGCATCATGGCTTTTTTGGTGAGCTTTTTCTTTTCCCGGGTATATGCGAGAATATTAAAATACTAAAAAATTAAAATGTTCAGTATTTTCATTATTTTATTGAATTTTTTTTTTTATTATTTTACTGATAAAAAAATGTATTTCTCAGCCTAAGAATAATAAAACAGTAAGAAATAGTAAAAAAAAACATAAATTTAAACATGTAACTACACTATAGAAAGTATGATACCGGTATCAGCGTTTCAGAAAACGCAAAGAGTCGCACCTACGTGAGCTAGCACATATTAAAATTTCCAGTATTTTGATTATCTTACTGATAAATAAAATTTATTTCCTAGCCTAAGAATAATAAAACAGTAAAAAATAGCAAAAAACATAAATTTAAACATGTAACTCACAGTACTACACCATGTTAAATTCGATACCGGTATCAGCGTTTCTGAAAACGAAAAGGGTCGCACCTACGTGAGCTGATACATATTAAAATTTCCAGCCTAAGAATAAAAAAAACAGTAAACAATAGTAAAAAACATAAATTTAAACATATAACTCACAGCATTGCACCATGTAAAATACTGTACGATAGCGTACACTGCATTGGCGTCTTGGAAAACGCAAAGCCTCGTACCTACGTGAGATAGTTCATGGGATGCTATTGGCTGAAAAGGTGGGAGACGACGAATCACAGAATTGTTTTTCTGTATGTTCTGTATCATGGGGTCTAATTGGCCTTTTGATTGAAGCTTCATTCTCCCAGCGTCTTCCATTGTCTCGCCTCACCCGTTCAGTCTACTCAAGTGTGTGCTGTTCGCGTTGTGCTTCTTAATACGTTGTGCTTGTGATTTTTTTACTCTCGTTTTCCAATCTCTGCAATGCCTCCCAAGCGTCCTTCATCTCCTAAGGCTTCTGGTAGTGAGCCTGAGCGGCAAAGGAAGATGTTGACCATAGCAGATAAGGTAAAACTGTTAGATATGCTGAAGGAAGGAAGACGGTTCGCGGACGTCGGCTGCCATTTTGGCCTCAACGAATCTACTGTTCGATACAACGAAAAGGATGAGGCAAATATCAGGAAAACAGCAACTATTTAGTTTAGTAAAACAGCGAAGTGGGTCGTAACACCCCGCAATAAGATAATAGGGCTTTGAAGATTAAGAATAAGAATAAGAATCTGCTGCCAGTGTATTGGATGCATAACCCTAAGGCTGGATCACGAAAAGCCTCACATCGGACTGGTTTCACCAATGCTTAATCCCTCAGATCAAAATTTATCTTGCGGAAAAGGGCCTTGAATTTAAAGTCCTTCTTTTGATGGATAATGATGGTGGCCACGCAACTGATCTCAAATATGACCGTGTTCAAGCACAGTTCCTGCCACCAAATACGACATCACTGATTCAGCCTATGGATCAAGGCGTTATTCGTGCGTTCAAGGCCCTCTACACACAAAATGCCCTGGCGAACCTGGTTGAATCTATGGATGCAGACAGAGAATTCTCACTGAAGACTTACTGGCGTAACTACACGATTGCTACATGCCTTCAAAATATTCAGAATGCAATCAGAGAGATGAAGCCAGCCACAATCAATGCCAGATGGAAGAAATTGTGACCCGAAGTCATCTACGACTACAAGGGATTCGCTCTTGACGAAGTCCATAACTCGGCAGTTGCGAAAGCTGTGAAGTTGGCTGCATTTCTAGGGGGAGAAGGCTTTGAAGATATGACTCACGAAGACGTGAATGAACTGATCAGCTGCCACTCGCAGCCTTCGACTGATGAAGACTTGGAGGAAATGACAAAATCAGCGAGCGAAGAAGAGGAAGAAGAGCAACCAAAGGAAATGCACAAAGAAATAGAAGAACCTGGCCTTACATTCGAACGTCTGGCAGCCATGTATGATCATGTGAAAGCAGTCCAACAACTCTCGCAAGAACTTGACGATAATATGGTTCGTTCGGTGACCTTCTGCAATCTTCTCGACGATGCCATGATTCCTTACAAGACCATCTTCCAACAAAAGAAGAAACAGCAACAGCAACTCCCCATTACCGTGTTCTTCTCTCGCAAAAAGCAGCCGTAAAGCTGTCATTGGCTGCGGAATAATTTCCTCTGGAGTTTATACACGTCATCATCACTTCATTCACAGTAAGTTTACCTATCACGTTCATATAAATTTACGCTTGCATGCTGTTATAAATAAAGTAAAGGGTGGTATTTTAACAGTGCAGGGAGGGTTTATACAGTAAAGGTAAAAATGTTCCGGTTTTACGTCACGGACTCCCTTATCAACCAAGGGAAATGTAAAATACCTATGTTCAGTGTTCCTTCAATTATCGCGAAGGTTCGGTTCCGGGACCCGGCGCGAGACAGGAAAATTGCGGAGTAGGATCAGCCTATATGTACATAGATATTTTATTTTATTTTTATGTTTACACCGTATAAACTGTATAAACCCTCCCTGTACTGTTAACAAACCAACCTTTACTTCATAAATAACAGCAAGCAAGCGAAAATTTATATGACATAACTCATGTACATAGGTATTTTACAATTATTTTTACGTTTACTGTATAAACCCTCCCTGCACTGTTATAAAACCACCCTTTACTTTATAAATAACAGCATGCAACGTAAATTTATATGTACGTGATAGGTAAACTTACCTGATCTGTTATGGTTAACATTTTCCTTTGCCATTTAGGCTCACTACAAGAAGCCTTAGAAGATGAAGGATGCTTGGGAGGCATTGCAAAGGATAAAATATGCGAGTAAAAAAATCACAAGCAAAACGTATTAATAAGCACAACGTGAACGGAGCACACCTGAGTTAGACTGAACGAGTGAGGCGAGACAATGGAAGATGGTGGAAGCCTTTGTCCGAAACACTGATAGCGGTATCGTATTTTACATGTTTCAATACTGTTAGTATTTATGTTTTTTACTATTTTTTACTGTTTTATTATTCTTAGGCTAAGAAATACGTTTTTTTATCAATAAAATCATGAAACTACTGGAAATATAAATATATATGCTAGCTTACGTATGCTATCGGACACTTTCACATGATGCAATACTGTGAGTTATACTGTACATATATCTAAATTTATGTTTTTTACTATTTTTTACTGTTTTATTATTCGTAGGCTGGGAAATATATCTTTTTTATCAATTAGATAATGAAATATGTTTTTTCAATAAAAAAATGAAAATACTGAATTTTTTTTGTTTTAATATTTTAATATTTTTGCATATACCCCCCCCCAAAAAAAATGCCAAAAAAAATTGTGGTACAGTGAAAGCGCGAGCGAGGAAATGCGATTCAGCGAAGGATCACTGTATATGAATATGTACACGTCATCATCACCTCATTCATGTCGAGTTCACCTATCACTTTCATATAAATTTATGCTTGCACACTGTTATTAGTAAAGTAAAGGGTGGTGTTTTCTCAGTGCAGGGAGGGTTTATACAGTAAAGGTGAAAAAAAAAAAATGCAAAATACCTATGTATATATTATGATCCTAGTGCGCGGATTTTCACCTATCGCGGCCGCTCCCGGAACTGAATCCCCGCGATAAACGAGGAGCACTGTATGTACAGTGTTCCCCCCCTTATTGCGGTGGTTCGGTTCCGGGACACGGCGCGAACCAGGAAAACCGCGGAGTAGGATCAGCCTTTTTAAAATAAAAAATAGAAAATAAAAAAATAAATAAATACAAAAATATTAAAAGATGATTATGACACCAGGATAGACCAAAAATGATAAAATAAAACGTCCTTTATCAGGCTGTAAAGAGAAACAGAGATGGAGATTGTAATGACCAGTCAGATGTGAAGGGATTATAAAAGATGTGTAATGAATATCCAGCTCTCTGCTGGGTTTACTATACCTCTGCATTACTTTCATGATGTCTATTCTAAAAATTCTCCTTAGATCTTATTATTATTATTATTATTATTATTATTATTATTATTATTATTATTATTGGCAACAATAATTTTCCTTTGATGATGATTGGGGAGATTATTATTATTATTATTATCATAATTATTATTATTATTATTATTATTATTATTATTATTATTATCATCATTATTATTACGAATTCGTAATTAAACCATTATTTTTACTATAAATAATGTAGTTTTGGTTGAATGAACACGAGTTACTTAAAGATTCTCTCTCTCTCTCTCTCTCTCTCTCCAACATTCTAGTCTACCCAACCTCCCACACTCTCTTTGTCCCAGCCAACTAGGGAGGGGCACTTTACACAGTTATTAAAAGTAAATAAACCAACAGATGTACAAACAATGATGAGCCCTTAATAATAATAATAATGATGATGATGAGGATAATAATCTCCACAATCATCATCAAAGGAAAATTATTGTTGCCAATGATAATAATAATAATAATATTAACAATAATAATAATAATAACAATAATAATAATAATAATAATAATAATATGATGTAAGGAGAATTATTGGAATAGACATCATGAAAGTAATGCAGAGGTATATTAAAACCCAGCAGAGAGCTGGATATTCATTACACATCTTTTATAATCCCTTCACATCTGACAGGACATTACACTCTCCATCTCTGTTTCTCTTTACAACCTGATAAAGTCTGTTTTATTTTATAACTTCTCTGTTCCCTACTTAGAAGGAAGGGAACAGAGGGTTAGAGTAAGACACTCAGTGTCTGAATGGAGAAGAGTTAGTGGTGGAGTTCCACAGGGTTCAGTTTTAGGGCCACTTTTGTTCCTTGTATATGTAAATGACCTACCAGAGTCTGTAAATTCATTCATGAATATGTTTGCAGATGATGCAAAGATTGTGAAGAAAGTAAAAAACGAGAACAATGGTAGAGAACTTCAGGAGGATCTAAATAATCTGCATGCGTGGTCAGAAAAGTGGCTAATGAAATTCAATACTTCAAAATGTAAGGTAATGAGAATGGGTACAAGTGCAAGAAGGCCCAAGCTTGACTACTCGGTGGCTGGAGTACAACTTCAAGAGACAGAAAATGAGAGAGATCTAGGAGTAAACATACTGGCAGATTTTTCTCCAGAAATACATATAAATGGCATAGTAAGGGCAGCATATGCATTCTTATCAAATGTAAGGGTAGCCTTCAGGCACATGGACAAGGAAATGTTCAGAAATATTTATGTAACCTATGTGAGGCCAAAACTCGAATATGCAGCCCCCTTTTGGAATCCGCACTTGAAAAAGCACATAGCTAAGCTTGAAAAAGTTCAAAGACATGCCACGAAACTGGTGCCAGAAATACGCAATCTCAGTTATGATGAGAGGCTGAGGGAATTAGACTTACCATCACTCGAAGCTAGAAGAGTGAGGGGGGATATGGTGACAGTCTTTAAATTCCTTCATGGTTATGATAGAGTGGATAGGGATCGATATTTTGATATGGCTGGCTCTAGAACTAGAGGTCATAGTTTGAAGCTTCATAAGAAAACTTCTTTGCAGGATGTAAGGAAATACTTTTTCAGTGTAAGAGTAGTTGATAATTGGAATTGGCTAAGCGAGGAGGTAGTTAATGCTATCTCAATCCATGGTTTTAAGGACAGGTATGATAAGTATCACTAAGTATAAAATGGAACCGATAAGGAGACGGGAAGATACGAGCTTTGGGCTCTTTCCCGTAAACACAATTATGTAATCACACACACACACACACACACACACACACACACACACACACACACACACACACACACACACACACACACCACGCGATACAGTGAGAACGCGAACCAAGAAACGCGAATAACCGGGGGAACACTGTGTGTATATATATATATATATATATATATATATATATATATATATATATATATATATATATATATATATATATATATATATATATATATATATATATATATACAGTAACCCCTCGTTTATCGCGGGGGTTCGGTTCCGGGACCGGCCCCGATAGGTGAATTTCCGCGAAGTAGGAACACTTTAAAAAAAAAATAATAATAAAATAAAATAAAATATATATATTTTTGTTAGAGATGATTATGACACCAGGACTGGCCAAAAATGATAAAATAATACAGCCTTTATCAGGCTGTAAAGAGAAACAGAGATGGAGAGTGTAATGACCTGTCAGATGTGAAGGCATTATAAAGCATGTGTAATGAATATCCAATTCTCTGCTGGGTTTTAATATACCTCTGCATTACTTTCATGATGTCTATTCCAAAAATTCTCCTTAGATATTATTATTATTACGAATTTGTAATTAAACCATTATTTTTACAATAAATAATGTAGTTTTGGTTGAATGAACAAGAGTTAATTAAAGATCTCTCTCTCTCTCTCTCCAACATTCTATTCTACACAACCCCCCACACTCTCTTTGTCCCAGCCAACTAGGGAGGGGCACTGTACACAGTTCCTAAAGTAAAGAAACCAACAGATGTACAAACATCGATGAGCCCTTAATAATAATAATAATAATAATAATAATAATAATAATAATAATAATAATAATAATCTTCACAATCATCATCAAAGGAAAATTATTGTCGCCAATAATAATAATAATAATGATAATAATGATAATAATAATAATAATAATAAGATGTAAGGAGAATTACTGGAATAGACATCATGAAAGTAATGCAGAGGTATATTAAAACCCAGCAGAGAGCTGGATATTCATTACACATCTTTTATAATCTCTTCAAATCTGACAGGTCATTACACTCTCCAGCTCTGTTTCTCTCTACAGCCTGATAAAGGTTGTTTTATTTTATGATTTTTTGGCCTATCCTGGTGTCACAATAATCTCTATAATAATAATAATAAAAAAAAAAGTGATGCACTGACTTCGCGATAGTTGAATCCCAAAATAGCGATATATATATATATATATATATATATATATATATATATATATATATATATATATATATATATATATACAGTATAGGGAGTCGTAGAATGTCCTTCCGAGTTATGTCAAAGGCCAATACGTAATTAATAAATTTTAAAATAAATTAATTCTTCGACCTATCTGACAGGTGCGGTAAATTCAAATCACGCCCGCTGAACTGTTTGTGAGCGTGACGGACGAATACACTGCTATCAGCACAACTGCATTCATATTTATCAAGTTAATGGCCTTATTTATTTATTTGTTTACATATTTGGTTATATTGCAGGATTACATTGAATTTAAAAAAGAAATATCAAACCCATAGCCGTAAATACGATTTTATTCGAAATATACATGAATACCAAGCTTGCAGCACAGCTGCATTC
Source organism: Halocaridina rubra (assembly GCA_037179515.1). NCBI lineage: Eukaryota > Metazoa > Arthropoda > Malacostraca > Decapoda > Atyidae > Halocaridina > Halocaridina rubra. The sequence continues at coordinate 84,087 of JAXCGZ010011333.1, forward strand.
GTATATATCAAGTTAATGGCTTTATTTATGTATCTGTTTATATATTTGGTTATATTGAAGAATTATACTGAATTTGAAAAAAAAAACAAAAAAACAAACATATAGCCATAAATATGCTTTTATTTGAAGTAGTTTGTTGAGCATCGTGTAAGAATACGGCATCACGCAGCATAAGAAGAAGAACCACCATTCAGTTAACTCACCCGCTATATTGTTTCTCATGTTCATCTACTCTCTCATTAGTTTTCCTTGTTTTTGCTTGTTATTGACAATACTATGTCTCCCAAGCATAGTGGTGATAATTCTAATGGCAGTGTTACTAAGAAAAAAAAAGCAGTCACCATGGAAATTAAAGTTGAAATAGTAATATGCTTGGAAAAGGGAGTGAAAGTGAAGAGCTTGTGGCCAGCAGTGGTTGGTTTAATTGTTTAAAAGAGTCGTGCTAATCTGCATTATCTAAGGGTGCAAGGGAAAAGTGATAGCTAGTGGTGATGAGAAAGCAGCAAATGTTTCCCACTGTGTTAGCAGAAATAATAAGGGAGGGGGGTTACCATCCCTTGCAATGCCCCTTCCAGTTTGCAAGCCAACCACACAAGTAAAGGTGAGTAATATTGTACTGTATACTGTAATGTAATGTAATTTTACTATTGATATGTTTTAGGGTAAACAAGTAAAGGTAAGTAATGCTGTTAAGTTAAGTTTTACTATTTTTATATCATAGATTAAGAACTTCGATTATTTTTCTTTGTTCTACGTGATTTATTTTTAACATTGGTTGGGGGTCCTAGGTTCGAATTTAGGTCTTTTCTGACTTACGTCGAAATCCCACTTAAGTCAACCGTCCTTACATACCCATAACCATTCATATATATATATATATATATATATATATATATATATATATATATATATATATATATATATATATATATATATATATATATTGTATACAGTTGTTTCTAGTTACATTTCGATTAATTCCCCGAACCCCTACATCATTCAAATAACTGCATGTTCTAGACCTTTACAAAATAGTATCTATCTAAAATGCATATAACCTATATCCCAGTTTACAACATACTTTTCTTTATGCATAAATTACTGAATTATACTTAAATTTCCCTAAAATGAGGGATCACATTGGCGTATTGGTTAGAAAAGTTGACTAGGGAGGTAAAGACCAACATTTGACCCTACTGTATGACATTAGGAAAGGAGTCCAGTCCTAATCTCCCAGCTCCAATCTGTGACTGCCCCCTAATGGGGATTAATAGTGACGATTTTAGTTCAATTTAAAGAGACAGTATTTTTGATATAGTATTTATAAGTGAAACTCTTGTTTTCTTTTTTTAAATTTACAGACCACACGTGTTCAATACCATGTAAAATGTGGTCCCACTATTCAATCAAAAATTTTGTTACAGTACTTTCAAGCTTATTAAACACAATAGAGAAGATGAAATTAACAATCTGTTTTAAGAGTGAAGACATCCAATATAAAACTGAGTTTAATGAAAAACACTGATACCTTTAAAAAATAAATGATACTGATGGCATATCCTCATTCACTTTTCATAAACTGTGATAACATGCCATGTAATACATAAATTGCGATTTCATCTTGCAGGATCTTACCAAAAATGGCAAAGCCTGATGAAACAACATCTGCCCAAGCCAGTGATCGAGGAACACAATTGTAGATGTCATTTTGATACCAGTAATCAAGGATAAAATAGCCAGGTACTCTCAATATGATTGTGGCAACAGCTTCGAACTGTTCTCCTTTCAATTTCCAGCCTCCAGTACCTGAAAAGTTTAGGAAATTTATATAAAAGAGTATTAGATTTATGTTACAATATAATTTTGTAATTCATTTGTAAATATCAGTACACAGCAACATGATTATGATCCAGTTAGGCCTAAAAGTACAAAATTCTAACCACCTTAATACCCTAATTAGGCAATATCCTAAAATAATCTGCATCTGACTGAAAAATAAGAACCAATGACCCTCCATGCAAAGCCATTTATGTATTATTAACAGCAAATAAGCTATCACTTATCTCTCCTCTTCCCTATTTATTCCCACATCTCTTCAGTTCTCATCAGGCTTGAATTCGTTGTGGCACTGGTTCTCTTTGTTCTATTTAGTAATAGCATCTTTAGCAAGTGATTATGTTTTCACTTTCAAAACAAAGTTATGCACTCTAAGGGACTTATAGGGGCCACGGAAGCTTAGCAGTGGAATGTTTGTGCCCACTACCATTTGAATGGGAACTAACTGTGATACATAAAATTATGTTTCTCTCTTAAGAGCTTATAATATGCAAGGGAGAGTCTGGGGGGAGGTTGTGGCACTGAGAAAGGGGGAGAATAGGAATGGTAGATATTTGACAGTAGGGCAAGTTAGATAAAGATACGTTAGATCTGGTTAGTAAAGGGGGGTACGGATGCAAAGTCTTTTAGGCAGAAATGGTTTTCCAGCATTAATATTGTCTGATATATCCTATTCTTATATCACTCATAAATTAATATTCTATTATTTTACCCACCCAAAAAACCCAGAGTCCCACACTCCCCCTCATTATTTTAAAAGCAGGGGATGAGCTGATACCAGACAATAAACATTTCTAGTGTGTTCTTATTTTTCTTATTTTCAAATTTTGTATTTTCATTGTTATACAAATTGCACGTATTTGAGGGTTTCTCCACTTCAAAATCCCAAATTCCCTCGTTCTCTCCCATCTTGCTGTAGGTTTGAAGTAAAGAATCATAAATTAAAAAAACATCAAATGCCGGAGGAAGTAGACAACTGTTAAAATCTCAAAACCACTGGAAAAAAACAAAATGTCAATTATCAAATCGGGGGTGTCAAAATATACTTTGACCCCATTTAAAATCCAAAAAAGATTAGGATAACCTACAGAAATCGTACTTAAAACCATATATATGGAGACCGATACCAGAAGCAAAACACAGAAAATCGAAGTCTGCACAGATAATAATAATAATAATAATAATAATAATAATAATAATAATAATAATAAAAATAATCGAGTTTTACGTCACGGACTCCTTCTCCTAGTAAGGGTCAGGACAGTGCTTCCCTACAAAGGACTTTCGTTTGGCAAAGTGCGACCATTACCAACAATGAATGCCCTCTCTAACCTCAAACCGTGGAAGTCTTGAATCGACGACCTGACGAATCAAAGTCGCGTGTTCTACCACCCGGCTACAGCGGCCACAACAGGGAATTAATAAACATGACAATTGGAGAGCATTTCATGCCAATTTCTATTCTTTACATCATATTTCAAGATTCATTTCAATCTATATATTACCTCTAAACCGTCGACGGATGCTGTAATCCATGGTGGAGACGTTAAAGTTTAACGACACTCATAAGAAAAACTTAACACTGTCAATTAACGTAAAGAGAGACACTGTTGTTAAGCTGAGCGTGTTATTGTTGTTGTTGTTGATAGCAATGTCCTCTTCTTCTTCTTCTTCTTCTTATTGTACAATACAGGAAATTTGATCACTGATAGCAAGACGACTTCATTTCCAAAGCTTAAGGTTTTTCTTCATAAACACGCGTTGCTGGTTATGGCTTCGTTTTGTGGGGACGATTTATAACTATATACTAAACTATTTCTTCAAGATGGTCTTGAGAATAAACATTAAATGGTAAGCCGATACAAAGATCAATGAACGAAATCAATGGTCTCTATCTTCAAGCAAGAATACTCATACATATAGATAATGGGACTATGAACTCCCTGTTTATATCACCATTATCGCTATCGTTTTCAATGAGTATCGTTTCTTTAGGTATGTGATACCCTGACTATGTGTATGTACTTGAGTTTACGATAGTTCACTTAATTGGGACTTCAGTAGCCAGAAATGTCATTGAATGGATTCGGTTTACGTCACGAACTCCCTTTTCTACTAAGGGCTAGGACGGTTGCCTTCTTGCTAAGGACTTGTTTTGGCAGATGTAATCGTATCCCTGAGTGTATGCCCTTACTAACCTCAGTCCGTGACGGGGCGCGAACCCTAGATCTGCCGCCTCAGAGTCTCAAACGCTACCATTTTGCCACGGAGACTACGTAGCCAAAAATGTCAATAGATACCTAAATATTGATTTACAAGCACTCCCTCATCACAGCAATTTGTGATAAGATAGTCAACATGTATAAGCTAGACATTGTTTTTGCATCGCTCATTTACAATCCTCTTTCATATTCTTATTTTTTTTTCTGCTTTATAGATGTCTCCCCCCACTCCTGTAACATATATGCTCCTAAAGCGTCACGTTTAGGCCTTATTCTCTTTTCTCTCTCTCTCTCTCTGTCTTTCTCTATCTATCTATCTATCTATCTATCTATATATATATATATATATATATATATATATATATATATATATATATATATATATATATATATATATATATATATATATATATATATATATATATATATATATATATATATATATATATATATATATATATATATATATATATATATATATATATATATATATATATATATATATATATATATATATATATATATATATTTGTTGACGATACAGTACATACTGTCCGTACCAATAATAAAAAGTGAACGCAAGTTAAAGATGTCACGATGAGGGAATTAGAAGTGACTGGGGATCTGGGGATTAATAATAGGCCCATAATTTTTTTTACGGTTTGTACCACAAATAGTCCCAATTCTAATGGGGGTGGACACAGACAAGATGGAGCTTGGGGATACTGGTTGGATACCTTTCCTAATGCCTCCGCGCCAGTCAAGTTTGTCACTTCTTGACTCTGAGATACAGTGTATCTCTTTATATCCAAACGCAAATTTCAAAATAAATAAGATCAATCTTCTACTGGAAGTATGAAATAAGCAGCTCTATATAATTAATTACTACTTTGTGGTAAATTTAAAGGCAGTGAACGAACTATATTCGCCTCAAGTTGTTGTTGTTGTTCCGGTTTTACGTCACGGACTCCCTTTTCTACCAAGGGCTAGGACGGTTGCCTTCTTACCAAGGACTTGTTTTGGCAGATGTAATCGTTACCCTGAGTGCATGCCCTTGCTAGCCTCAGACCGTGACGGGGCGCGAATCCTCGATCTGACGCCTCAGAGTCGCGGACGCTACCGATTGAGCCACGGCGACTACAGTGTATTGAAGGTAGTGAACGATCTATATTCGCCTCAAGACGAATTCGAATAAAAAGAAAATTTCTGGTATATTTATTAATTTCAGACTGCAAAATAGTTGGAGATTCTTGACAGATTCGCTTTCGAGCCCACGGTGGGGCGATTGGAAAGGCATCCAGCCCTAATTACCCAGCTTATGTTCGTCTGTGTCCAGTCCCAAACAGGGACTAATAGAGATTCATAAAACATAAATAAATTCTCACCTGAACCCGAATCCTAGAAAAAAATTCCCAGTATATCAATTAATTTTAGGAACCTCATGAAGAATTGGGAGCTTACTTTTATCAGCGGTTAGGTTAGGACAGAATTTGACCTTGGTTTTTATCAACAACGACCAACTGAAGATTACGGGCCTCAGCTTTACCCCAACTGAAGTATTAACTTCCGGTTTTACGTCAGGGACTCCCTTTTCTACCAAGGGCTAGGACGGTTGCCTTCTTGTGAAGGACATGTTTTGACAGATGTAAACGTTACCCTGAGTGCATGCCCTTGCTAACCTCAAACCGTGACGGGACGCGAACCTTGGACCTGACGCCTCAGAGATGTGGACGCTACCGCTTGAGCCACGGTGACTACAACTGAAGTATTGAGACCTATATGAATTTCAGGTCCTAAGTCTTCATAAGCTACAATTTTAGACTGCATAATCATTATATTTCTCTCCCAAACCCAGCCTTGTCGAACTGTCCATTTGAGACTCCCCTTATCAAGAACATTCAGTTGATAAAATTTTTGGTTAATTACCTTGAAAACTGCTTCATACCTGAACCTAAATATAATTAAATGTCATAAGCCAGGTTTTTCGACCAAAATAAAAAATCAATAATAATGTCAAGTCGCTTTGACTTTAACTCAGTATTATTATTATCAGTGTATTTCTAATATTCTCTTATTAACCTAATGCTACTTATGATTTACAATATTACCCATTGTTTTTATAGTAACATTGTCAGTAATTAACTATTACTGCATTATAATCATCTTCTTTACTCGCATTAATATACCTTATAATCAGAGGTACGTTCCTACCTCTCTCACGAACTGAGGTTAGTAAAGGCATACACTCAGGGTAACGATTATATTTGCCAAAACAAGTCCTTCGCAAGAAGGCAACCGTCCTAGCCCTTAGTAGAAAATGGAGTTCGTGACGTAAAACCGAATCATCAATCAGAGGTACGTTCCTGGACATCATGCAAATAATAATTTGCATTCATTTTATAAAAAAATAAATGGTCTTAAAATAAATCAAGATAGGAACAACAACAACAACAAACAACTACACTGGTAACGCGCTGGCCTCGCATTCGCGAGGTCGACAGATCGGTTCCCGTTCAGGACCGAGAGTTTAAGCTGTTTACTGGGAAGGTCACTGCTGTGGCTGAACATCACAGTGGGAGGTTAGGGCTTGCACCGGCTGACGCCCGCCAGAGAAGGGGCGATGCCTCTGATAGGAGGGCTAAAACCGCAAACTTTAACTTTAACTTTTAACTAACAGAAACATTGAGAAACATTCCCAGCAACAATAACACCCAGGAACAACGGAGTACACTACGCAACAACGATCAATATAACCAGTAACAACAGCAACAACAATAACCAACAAAAACAATTTCCATTAATAATATCCATCCTTATGTAAGAGCCATACTCCCTCTTATAACGGGGGTGGCTGAGTCAAGCTCCCCATTTAGTCGACTTTTACAGCATGCAGGGGCACACGTAGGAGGAAACATTCAGAAGAGTTGTGTGGAAAATGTTAAGCCAAGATAATTTGGCAAGCGGGAGTGCATACTGACCAAGTATATTTATGCCTTGTCTTTAAGCTGCTACTTTTCCTTAAATATTTTCTAGGTGCCAAAGCCCGAGGAGGGTATAATTTTATTTGCCCGTCCTGGTGTCACAGTTATAAAAAACAAACTTTGAAAGTCAATATTTATTCCTTTACCATTACGGAACTATGCTATCCTAATATCACTGCTACCGATAGCATATATAGAAAAAATAGTTTTGCATATTTTATGCACGTTTTCTGAGTCGATATTGATACCTAATGGTACAATCCAATTGTATGGTAGACATGTGGTGTTACCACCACCATAGCAAGTCACCACACCCTTCCAGCACAATAAAAAAAAAGACACAACTAGACATTATGCAACCTCTTCAGAATATCCACAGGTACGTAATAATAATAATAATAATAATAATAATAATAATAATATAATAATAATAATAATAATAATAATAATAATAATAATAATAATAATAATAATAATAATAATAATAATAATAATAATAATAATAATAATATTATTATTATTATTATTATTATTATTATTATTATTATTATTATTCTGGATCAGTGGAGATAAGTGATGGTGATATCTGGTTATGTGGATGATGTTGGTTCCTCCACCACCATAGTAAACCACCAAACACTACCAACACAACCCAATATCACTTCTCTGCAAAAACCCCAGAGGTACTTGTTCACAAGTAATTTAGCTTGCATGGAAAAGCTTTATAACAATGCAGTAAAGTGTTTATTGGGAGTAAGAAACAACACTCCAATATCCTTATGTTTAATAGAATGTGGTTTGGAAACTTTAGTACATAAAGTTAATGTAAGAAGAAGAGGATTTTTAACCAAAAAATGCAACAGGTTAACAATGAAGAACCTTTCTATGTGGTATTTGATATCTGCAGACTGGAAAATACACCTGGTTATCAATTCTTAAATTCATATATTACAAATAATGTGGAAGATTCTGCTTTAAGTGGAATAAAAACTGTAATATTGAATAAACCCCAAGGTGCCACAAAATATCTTACATATAGACAAATTTCAAATAGTCAGCTGACGGTACATAAAGTGTATAGTAGCATAGAGTTTGTACCAGATTATTTGCGAGTTGCATTCACTAGGTTAAGAGTAATGTCTCATGAGTTGCGTGTAGAGACTGGAAGGTGGAGCAGAACACCAAGAGAAATGAGAGTATTAGCTTGTTATCAAATGGAAATTCAGAGTGAAGAACATGTGCTAATTGAGTGTCCTTTCTCCCAACCAGTGAGACAAAAATAGTGTCCTATCACTTTTGAATAAAGAGCTCCATATTACCGAGTTGTGTCAGCATATTTATGAAGTAATAAAATTGTACAGATAAGGAAGAGATTCAACCTTGTAATGAGAAAAGCATTGATTTTTTTTGTATGTATAGGTTAAATTGTAATAATTGGATGTAGGATATTCTTCTAACTGTATTTCAGAATTAGGCACTAAGATAAATATGATTATTTACTTTTGTTGGTAAATTTGTGAGAATATTTGTAGTGTTCTTTAGGCTAAGATTTTTGATGGACAAAATATTGTTTCAATTACTTATGCTATTTTGTGCAAAAAGGAAAAAAATTTAAAAATTTTTGTAATACTTTTGTAATATTTTGTCAATAAGCTATATATATATATATTACCAACAAGTGCCTCTGAAAATATATTTACTACCACTACCATCACAACCACCACCACTACTACATAGATTCATATAATTACCTATATTGGTATCCTATAGGCTACTTAATCTTGCATATAAACAAATATGCCATTAAATTTATATCGTGGCTTTCTTGAAAAGCTCCATGAACCTCTAAGTGAGAACGAACTTCAACTCTTTCAATTATCACCAGAATCGGGTGTTTTTTCCTCGCCTCCAGATTTATTCCCAGATTCCTCGACAGTTTTCTCCTGTTGTTTGTAAGTCACAACATTAGCAACAATGAGCAAAAGACCAACGGAGAGAAAGAGTATTGGTTTAAGTAAAGTATCATTGCATTTGAAGTTTTCCTTCAAACCAGAAATATGGAAGCATTCCAGAATTCTTCGTTGCATATCTCTTAAGGCTTCATTTTCCTGAAAGTCACCAATAATGGTCAATGAAAAGTCTTTTTCATTAAGAGAGAAATCTGCCTTTGATATAACCTTCTTAAAGGTATGATCCACGTGGTTATGGAACAGGCGGCTAAGGAGATTATCCCTGTCTCGATCCAGAAAATATTTGGCAGCTGAACCAATCACTGGGACTGTCGTCCACTTTGTATAAAACTTCATTCCGAGTTCTTCTCTAAATACATCGATCATATTGGCATTCATCTGAAACAATTCCTCATTCCAGAGGACCAGAAAACTATACAAAGAGAAGAATGCAAGTAGTACGATATTGATAAAAAGTTGTGTAAGGTGCATGATTGTAATGTTAATTTGACTAAGTTCTATACAAGAGGAATGATCTCATATCCACGTTGATTTAAGCCTTGAAAGGCTGGATGGATTAGGTTTTACGTCACAAACTCCCTTTTCTACTAAGGGCTAGGACGGTTGCCTTCTTACGAAGGACTTGTTTTGGCATATGTAATCGTTACCCTGAGTGTATGCCCTTACTAACCGCAGTTCGTGATGGCAGAAGTGTAATCATTGGAAAATTTCTCTCTCTCTCTCTCTGTGAATTATACATATATTTTCTGCATGTTGCTGTATAATTCTGTTTGTGCATTCTGTTTCTCTGAGCTTTACTTTTGTATATAATGTACTCTGTGCTGCCATACTGTGAGTTGTGTGTTAGTATGCAGCAATGTTTTATCAATGTGTACACCTCCCTGTAAACTATGTTCTATTCTTGGTTTTGAATCCATTTGAAGCATTATTTGTATGAATTCATTTAATGTCTGACACCTTGGCGCAATAAATTAATAAAATAAATAATAATCTCTCTCTCTCTCACCCAGGCTCCCACTTCGAGCAGGAGGTCATAACCTTATCAGGGTGGTGAGTGACATTCTCCGTGGCCTTGACATCGACCTGCCAGTGCAGGCGGCTGTCCCAGATTTACCACCCTGGCGTGTCCCCCTCCCCGCTGTCACATATACACCGACCTCGAAGGATGTCTATCCCCCCTTGCAGAAACAGTTAGCTCTGGAGACTATCGCTGATGTATCCACGCCTGTCCCTGCAGCACACCACGTCTATGTTGATGGTTCTGTGCAAGCAGATGGGAGGGCGGCATGTGCTGTGTTTTCCCCCACCATGGAGCCGCCTGTGCTGGCTGATTCATGGATTGGCCGTAGACTACCCACCTCGTCGAGCTCCACCTACTGTGAACTGAATGCCATCTTGGATGCCGTGACTCTCCTTGTTCGACGACGAGTGAATGGGGTAATAATTTGTGACTCCCAATTGGCCCTACAAGCCCTATCCTCGTCAAGACCCACCTGTGGCCGTGCTGTGGGAGATATACTATGTCGCCTCGTGGCCGCTCAGGATGCTCCTCTTGTTGTGTCGTTTGTATGGACACCATCTCACATTGGGCTGACTGGCAACGACACAGCGGATCGTCTTGCCAAGGCGGCCTGTATGCTGGATGGGCATGCTGTGGACGCTGAGCCCTCCCTCCGATGCCTACGTAACATCATCTACTCAGCTGGGTTTGCCATGACGGTCCAGCGCAGGGACACGGAGAGGGCCCACAGTGTGTCCATACAGCACCATGATCACTTTCTTCACAGTCGCTACAAGTATCGCAGACGCGGGTTAATGGTGCGGAAAAACAATGTAGTTAGTGCTCGGCTCAGAATGGGGTATCGGCCTTTATGGCAGGTCTTCCAGACTCTAAATATGCCACAGTACACCTCCTGTAAATTATGCGACCGTCCTAATGCTAACACTCTTGACCACTATTGTCTTCAGTGCCCCACAGTGAGAGAAGTAATACCTCGAGGTCAGAACTTAATACAGATCTGCTCATTTTTACTTAATGATGACAACCTTGATGTTATTCTTGCTCCTTATCCTCACTTTGGAGGCCATTAATTATATTGAATTATACATATATTTTCTGTATGTTGCTGTATAATTCTGTTTGTGCATTCTGCGTTTCTCTGAGCTTTACTTTTGTATATAATGTACTCTGTGCTGCCATACTGTGGGTTGTGTGTTAGTATGCAGCAATGTTTTATCAATGTGTACACCTCCCTGTAAACTATGTTCTATTCTTGGTTTTGTATCCATTTGAAGCATTATTTGTATGAATTCATGTAATGTCTGACGCCTTGGCGCAATAAATTAATAATATAAAAATAATCTCTCTCTCTCTCTCTCTCTCTCTCTCTCTCTCTCTCTCTCTCTCTCTCTCTCTCTCTCTCTCTCTCTCTCTCTCTCTCTCTCTCTCTCTCTCTCTCTCTTTTATCCGTTAAAAAGGCAGATACATAAGTAAAGAATTGACAAAGCTTACAGAATTTACGCAATTCGGTTGTCTCGAGAAAATTCACTTTCTCCATAATATATCCCATCTTCACTATTGCTTGTTTTACACTCTTCTACCTCATTAATTTACAAATTATCAATTTCTGGATATAATTTAAAGTATATGATGAAAAAATAAGCGAAAATTTGATACTACTTCATTCAGCAATAACTACTTTCATCACTTCTGGCTCACATTCACCACTCGCGTCAACAGAAGGAGTGTGATGACTGATCGTTAAGCAGGATATGTGATGGCTACATGACTCGGATGGTTTTTTAGGGTATTTATTTGTTAAAATTGCTGCCAAAATGCCGCCACACAGGTCATCTAGGACAAACAGGGCTCTCATTGATGAATTCTGCAGTATTACGGGTAAGTTAATATTATATAATTTGCCCCAAAATGTCGATGTTTATTTGCCTGGTTATTTAAGTTTTTGACTTTTGTGGTAGTTATATTACCTTGTTATATGACGAAATATCCTAAACTACAACTTTTAACGTAACTGGTGAACAAAGTGAGGTAATTTAACCCAATATTATACATTACAACATTAGAACATATTTGAAAACATGTATCAGAACATTTGAGAACATATCAAAGCCTTTGAAAACACACACATGGATATTGTAATCTGATTAATCCCCCAGAACCCCATATTAAGTGAAAGAACTCTGTAAATTGCTAGGTAAGGTTAGGTTTGGTGACTTCTTGCAACCCTAGTGCACCCTAAGGTTACTATGATTTAAAAAAAAAAATGGAAACCCTTAATGTCAGTTATTAGGTCATTGGAGGTATGAAAGCAAACATTTTCTAAATTGCCAAATTATTTTGGAAGATTGTGGGCCTACAGTAAAAAAGGAATGGTATATATTTACTTTCACACCCCGATTTGGGTTAAAATGGTCATGATTCGTTTTATGCACCCATCCATAAGTCGTTTTATACCTCATCGAATGGATAAGATTCGTTTTATACACCCGTGCCATAATTCGTATTTGTACCTAATCATATCGTAATCCTTTGACATATATGTCTAAAGCTCCCTTCGCTCACTCCTGGAAAGGGTTCCTTGGGTAAATATCACGTAAATGACTTTATGGTTAGTTATTAAATATTAACATAGCTAGAGAGTGGCTGTTGTATACCTGAGAAACAGGTCGACATCATCACTTCTCAAGTAAGCCTCATGGCTGTATTATAATCGAAATTTACCCAATGAAAGTACATAACTAACTGATAAACCTACCTAACAAAATCTAACCCAGGTTAGGTTTGATTAGTTAATTATGTACCTTACTCTGGTAAATTTGGGTATTTAAAAAGCAGAGCAGGTGATTTTTCATGATTAATCATAGATTTTGTGTAATTTTTAGCATAGCAACAGTTTTCCAGTAGTGGGTGGTGTAAGTTGTTTATACTACGCAAAATTGGAATGGCATACCATGAAAATAATAGTAAAAAATACGAAATGCGTGAGCTACACGTGCAAGAAATAACGAAAAAAAAAATTTCAGTTTAGTAACTAAGCGACCGCCTCTAAGGCAGTTTTCCACCATGCTGCCATGTGCTTCAGTCTCTCTTCACCCAGTATTAACCCCAACAGCAATCAGGGGTATGCTTTCCCCCTTCCTTCTCCTCTTCTCCTCTCTCTCCTACCACTTAAGCCACTTCCTCCTTCTCCTACTGCTTATGGCATCTTTGTTTACGTTTCCAGATAGGGGTTCGTTCTCTGGGTGCGTTAATTTTTTTTTGCTGTACAGTATTTATTTGTAAATCTGTATATATTTTATACTGTACACTATTTGTATATTAATATAAATAACTACAGGTCTTTCAGCTTTGTTGTGTACTTATAAAATATGTTTTACTTCTCTTATATCTTTGACATAGTGTGTTTATGTATGGATGTGGAACGTATCTATGCCTATTATCATTGTTTCTTATGGAAAGTGACTGGTTACATTATGCGAATTTTACATTACCCGTGCCATTTGAGACCCCTATCCTCACGTTGTTCCAAGAGGTATATCAAAGAATTACATTTGATGAGGTAAAAATAAGAGTTATGCAAGGGGTGCATTAATTAAATCTTAACCCATGTAACATCATAAACTGTCCCGAATTTTTAATTTAATCATAACCAGTGAGATGGATTGGCTCAGGACACATGTCATGGCCATAATAGATAATAAACAAATAAACAAAGAGAAAGAGTAATGCTGATATTAATGGTACCTATATAGAGGTGTGAAATTAAGAAGAAATGAAGGATTTTTGGTGTCGCCTGTTGAAGTGTTGTTTAGCTATATACAAAAGCCATAATCCTACTTATAAGAGGAGTGGCTAAGTGTAAGTAATATAGCTTGACTCTTTGCGAGGGGGACTTAACAGAGGAGGAGATTGTCAGTCTCTTGTTCCACACCATTTAGTCGACCTTTATGACACGCAGGGGAACACAAAGAGAGTATTCTTGCCCCCATAACATAATTATAGCATAGTATAGAATATCAGACAAATCTGTTCTGGCCCTTTCTTCCCAATATTTTGTATCAGGTTTTGAAAGGAGAAACAGCATTTTTTCTTCTGACATAGCTATGGATTTGCTGCAAGTTCCTATTTATTATCAACAATCTTTGTATAACTTTTTTAGCCTCATATTGGATCTTATAAGCATAGTTGAGTGTTGGATCATGTTGTTAAATATGTCGGAACTTTTCCCAAGAAACCTTATTGGATCTGGATTTCTTCTGTTGCATAAGTATTTCACATAAGAAGAGAGTTTTCAGATAACCTGCAATATTTTGAGGATGACTTGGCTCATGAACTCCATCCTCGTGTATTACAAAAATATTTAGAAGCTTTAGCTACAATAATATTTAAATTGTTGTATTTGCCTTGCAGTTGTGTGTTCAAGACTAAAAGCACAGCGCACTATGCAACATATGGTATGCCACTTCTTCACAGATCTCTATTTAAATTTTCCTAACACACTGTACTCTTCATTCATTCAGACTAAGCATTCAGCTCCAGAATGTCTCTTAATTAGGCCTCGTTCAAGAAAGTGATCTTAAGACATTTCCTTGTTGCTGGTAGACCTCTTGCAAATGCAGAGAATACAAAGATTCCTCAATCTATCTTCAATAAGGCTTTCTAAGGTTTTTAAAACGGAAGTCCTTTGTTGCTGTTGATCCTTAAGCTGCCTGGCTGAGCAGCCCCCAGTCCATAAGGAAGGCCTCTGCCAATTGTGGGCTTTCCCCCAGAGCTCCCAGGGAGTGTTTGTTGTGTTGATGGCATATGTGTTTGTGTACAGTGCAGTCTCAATTCATTTTCTGGATTCCTCTAAATGTCTCTTGCTAGATGGAGTCTTTTAGAAATGACTGCCAGAGAGTCATGTCCCGATGTAGAATTTCATTGCAATTGAAACCAGTGGCGTATTAGATATATCTCTTGTCTTTAGATTGTAATTTCAAAGATTTCACATTTAATGACATTATCTTTGTTTTCTGGCATTCTAAAGACTGTCTTGTCATTGCCTTTTTTATTTTCAGTGTATTAGACAAAATCTATGGAGAAATTTAGTCTCCTTTTATCACATTCATGAATAGTAATGTTGGAGCAGTGTTTTCAACTACTGTACCTTGTTTTTTTTTAAGCATACTGACATTCCTCTACATTGTACATGGGTAACCGCAGATGCACGGGATTGATATATTTATTTTTCTGTTTTTTGTACTCATTTTTATATATAAATATTACTGGTTTACAACCCTTATAGCTAAATATATTATATATCATGTAGTAGGTTGGCTCATGGCATCAGCCGCCCATTGCGATACTACAGCTGAGGGTTTTTTGAACTTAAATAGGTCTGTCTAGGACAGTTCGATGTTAAGTCTTTCTTCAGTTACGGTTCTTTATCTATGCCTACAGCTACACTGAATATTCTTGGATATTCATCACATATCTTTTATTATCCCTTCACATCTGACAAGTCATTACACTCTCCATCTCTGTTTCTCTTTACTTTATGTATTCTTCGTGCCCAGGCCCGATGAGGGCTGTTTTATTTTATATTTTTTTTGGCCCGTCCTGGTGTCACAATCATAAAAAAAAAAAAAAAAAAAAAGTAATTTGACATATTGACGTGAACGTTTGGCCCATAGCATGAAAAATATCTTATGTGGTCCGGAAGATCATAAAGGTTGCTAATATATGCTCTACACCAGTGGTGTGACATACCGTAATCTCCCAACAGTACAGAATGGAACAATCTGCACTCCTCTTCCATGTGTTCGCCCTTTTGTGAGTCACATTTATTCCCCATGAATGGGAATGTACACAGAAAATTTGGAGCTTTGGGATTAAGACTGGATTCCCTTCCTAATGCCCATGGTAAGCTAGAACTCACATCTCAGTCTTCCTGCTCACTCTCCTGCAGAAAGAGAATATAACCTTTCATTGTAAGTTTCAATTTTTGGAAAATGCTTTAAATGGTCTATTATTTCAGCTTACAACTCTGGAGTGAAGCATTTAGACCTAGCTTTCATATTCATCCTGGAAATTAAGTCTCTTCTATCTTTCTTTGGCAAATATGAGACATTAGGTCTGTTTGGTCATTGGAAGTTCTTAAATAAATATATTTGTCAACATGGAAAGATACATATATTATTAAAAAAGCACAGATATTGTGATCTTCAAGAAATGAGTCTATCAGATGTTTGCTTTGGTGGGTTATGGTACTGTGTAAATAATGTTATATAACAACACTCTTCTTTTTCAGGGGCAGATAAAGCTCTAGCTGGGAGTCTTCTTGAAGCATGTGGAAACAACTTGGAAATGGCCATAAATATGCACATGGAAGGAGTTCAAGATGCCTCTGTCTCAAGTGCTGACTCTTCAGCTAATGCTCCTTATGTAAGTTGAAAGCTTTACTTGGTAATTGTAGCAGGGGACGTAAGTAAGTTATTCAGATTGTAGCAGGGAATATAAATAAGTTATTCTGGCTGTGGCAGAGGATATAAGTAAGTTATTCTGGTTGCAGAGTAGATATAAGTCATTTATTCTGGTTGCAGAGAGGATATAAGTAATTTATTCTTGTTGTAGCTGGGGATAGAAGTTAAATTGGTAGTAGCAGAATATATAAGTTATATATTCTGATTGTTACAGGGGGTATAAATTATTTATTCTGGTTGTAATACAGGATTTAAGTAATTTATTCTGGATGTAGCAGAGGATGTAAGTAATTAATTTTGATTGTAGGAGAGGCTATAAGTAATTAATTTCGATTGCTGCAGAGGATATAGGTAATTTATTCTGGTGTAGCAGAGGATACAAGTTACTGAGTCTGATTTTTGTTGTTGTTGCACCACTACATGTACAAAAAGTAGATACTTAATATTCACCAAATCACCAATTGTACTTTATTATTCAGATAGTTACATGAAGTTTACTTGTGATTATATTTATTAATGGGATAGCATGTATATACCTCATCAGTTTTGGTAGTTGATTAACATAGAGTACAGTATTTCAATTATTTTAGACTCAGTCAGCCTGTGACAGTGTCTTTCCATATTTATGTAAGACTGAGATATATTTAAATGGACATTAAAATTTCCTTGACAAAACAGCATCCTAGGGAGAGTTACTGTTTTTCAATACTTGACTGTAAACTTAGAGTTCAGACATTTTTCTCTTTGGATTTCTTAAAAATACCCAAAATTCATTGAAATTTCTTTGACTTAAAACCATAAGCAATCTGTCAGGACATCCTGCATTATATGAGGAATAACCTAAATGTTCAAGGATATTTAACTTATTAATGTGGGAACTGCAGTAGCACAGTTGGTTAGAATACTCTGCCTGAGAGGTGACAGACCTATGTTTTAGCCCTTTGTTTGGCAATAAGAAGGTCATTCAGCCTTACTTCCTCAGCTCCAAACTCTCTGTGTCCACCCTCATAATGAGGACTAGGCTAATAGTGACACAGAAAGCGTAAACAAATTTTGACGTGTCAATGTGATTCTGTGTTTTGGGGACCATAGTTGCTGAGTGGTCAGAGTGCTTGACGCGGGAGTTGACAAACTCGCTATTGAAACTACCCTGAGACTTTAGAAAATTGATGCATTCAGCCTTATTCCCCAGCTCCAATCTGTCTGTCCACCCCCATTACAAGGACTAAAAATGACAAACTGTAAGAAAAAACTTATAGTGTTTATAATACACCCTCATTAATTAGCATGTTGCCAATTCTAATCCTTTTAGATGGAAGATGGTGTGCGTGCCCCAATACCCCAGAAACAAGAGATCTTAGTAGGAGGACCAGATGACATGGCCTACTCATTCAGAAAACGGCGCAGAGTTGCACGATCTGTTTTTGACAAGTTTAGAGACTTTGAAGCTGAAGCTAGTAAGGATCTAATTACCTGTACTATATATAGTTCTGTTTGTAAATAAATTATTTTCTCTATTGTCTTTTTAAGAGAGATGCTAAGAATTGTGAAACTTTCATGTTAATGAATTACAATCCATATCTACTAGGTATTAACTTGTTTATAAGAAGCATGTAACGTATAAATTATTTCATTATTAATTTTTGTTATTATATTTATATAATTCTTTCCCTTATGTATATTTTTAATTTTTTTCCTATTTTATTTTCCGTTTGTTAGTTTTTCTTTTCATTTTGTTACACTATCTTACATTTATATATATGTGTGTGTGTGTGTGTGTATTTGCGCGTGCGTGCGCAGTGGGCCTGCTTCTTACATGGTTATAAATAGTGTGGTTTTGAACATATGATATTGGAAAATAAAAAAAATTTCAAAATTTTCTCCTAAAAATACATTATAACAACTTCTGTAATGATTTCACGTTGTATGTCCCACCAAATGTATATATCATAGTCCGTATCATCTTTTTATAATTTTTTCTAACAATATTAGGTTGGAGGGTAGGACATATTTTATTGTTATTATTTTACATTTATATATTAATATATAATATTTTTACTATAAGAATTGAAAATGTTATGGTGTATAATTGTGTATATTTTTTTTTAATTCAGAGCGACAGGAAGAAGAACTCTTGGCAGGAGCCACAGCAAGTGAAGTGAGCCGAGGAGCTATAGCGTGTGCTTCAACGAGTGGTAGTCTGTCAGTCAGTGGTATAGAGCGTAAAAGGAAGACTTTGGAAGATCTCTTTCGACCACCTGTTGATCTCATTTTTCGAGGAACATTCCAAGCTGTAAGTTGGAAAAGTTTCTTATCATAATTGTTATACTATATAGTATAACTATACTATAGCCATTAATTGTTTTTATTAATTCCATGAAGTCTCAGTGCAGTGCATTCTCAGAATGTAGGATGTGACTCTTGGACTCACCTCCTCCATGTTCCTCTCCATGTCGTATAAATCGATTAAATGGGGCAGAGCGTAGGGACTGGGAATCCCCTCCTTGGTATTTTCCTCCCCGATTGAGTGAAGTTGTTTGCCTTGACTTAGCCATTCCTCTTATCTATCAGTGGATAATTGGCTTTTGTTTATATATGTAGGACTTGAGTTTTGAGAATACAGTACTAGCATTGTAAATTCACCATACTTGAATTTTAACTTAGGTTAGGAATTGTTCAGTGAATGCAGTTGTTCACAGAATAAGAAGTTTGCTGTAAAAGGCTGCACTATATTGTTCATATTAAATATTACCAGTAATTAAGTATTATTTGAATTAACAGGCATGTGATTTTGGTGTGTCTCAGTAATAAGTTAGCTGTAAATTACAGTGCTGATTTGTTCATATTAAACATGCCAATATATAATTGTCATTTAAATCGACAGGCACCTGATTTTTGTCTCAGAAATAAGAAGTTAGCTTTAAAAGTCACTGCTATTTTGTTCATGTTATATATGTGCAATATGTATGTGTTCTTCGATTTTGTTCATGTTAAATATATGCAATGTATATTTGATTTGAATTCACAGGCACGTGATTTTGGTGTATCTCAGAAGCGCTGGTTGATGGTAAATGTTCAGGATTCGAGCGAATTCCCTTGTCAGGTATTAAATAGAGATGTGTGGTCAAATTCAGGTGTGAAAGCCATCATAAAAGAACACTTCGTATTTTGGCAGGTAAAATATTCTGTTCTTAGAAGTGTTTTGTAAAGATGAGTAACCCCTCAGAACCCCATTTAAAGTTAAATAACCCCATAAAAGGTTAGATTATGTTAGGTTAGAGGATCATGGAGTTACTCCTCTTTACAAGATTCCCTAAAGTATCTACCATTGCAATTTAGCATCTTTTAGCTTGTTCAAATGTTTTAATTAGTCTTATGCATGGAGCATGGTATCTTAATGTTCTTTTGAAATTATGCATTCCTAGGTATTATAAAATGAAGTTTACATTGCTTTGTGAAAAGTTGTAATGTAATAGGAATAATCCCCATTTTCTGTGTCACAAGTAGTCCCTATCATAGGGTTGGACACATGCAGATTGTGGCTGGGGAATTAGGGCTGGATGCCCTTCCAGCACTCTTTGGTGGACCTGATTGCGGGTCTGTCAACTTCAAAGTTGAGCACGCTGTCCACTCAGCTACCATTGTTGAGCGAGTGTATTAATTAAGTAATTTTTTTTTTCTTTCAAGTTTTAATCCAGTGAGTTATTAATTATTTTTTCTGTATTTTTTCAAGGTGAAAACCTGGGATATATTAATTATTTTTACCCTTATTTTTTATAGGCGTAAGCCAATGAGATTTTAATTATTCATTTCCCTTTTTTTTTTTAAGGTGTAAGCCAGTGAGATATTAAATACTTTTTTCCCTTATTTTATCAAGGTACAAGTGAGTGAGATAATTAATTTTTCCCTTAATTTTTAGGGTGTAAGCCAGTGAGATAATTAATTTTCTCCCTTATTTTTTCCAAGTAGTAAGCCAGGGAGACATTAATGAATGTTTTCCCTTTGTTTTTCAAGGTGTAAACCAGTGAGATATTACTGTATTATATCCTTATATTTCAAGATGTAAGCCAGGCAGACGTTGATTAATTTTTTCCCTTAGTTTTCAAGGTGTAATCCAATGAGATATTTTTTCCCCAAGTTTTTCAAGATGTAAGCCAGTGAGATATTTATTTTTTCTCTTATATTTTCAAGGTGTAAGCCAATGAGCATTGCTTAAGTTTTTCCCTTGGTTTTCCAAGGTGTAAAACCAGTGAGATATAAATTTATTATTTCCATTATTTTTTCAAGGTGTGAGCCATTGAGATATTACCTTTTTATCTCATATTTTCAAGTTAATTATACCCTTAGTTCCTTAAGGTGTAAACCAGTGAGATATTAATATTTTCCCTTGAATTTCCATGGTACTAGTGCGTGAGATATTAATTAATTTTTTCCCTATTCTATAAGGTGTATCACGATAGCGAGGAAGGTCAGCGTTACATGATGTTCTACCAAGTATCTGATTGGCCTTACGTGGCAGTGTTAGATCCCAGAACAGGTGAACGACTAGTAACCTGGCAAAAAGTAGATGCTGTCTCGTTTATTGATTTAGTCACCGAATTCTTGTCTTCGCATGCGGGACTGGATGAAACCTCGTCTCCGCAGAAAAAAAAGACTTGTACGGTAAGTATACTGTCTAATGTTCGTAATATACCTCTATTTTGCAGATTTCTTTCTTTCACTTCTATTACACAAAAATGTCCTTTCTCCATTTGTTACCTTAGCTATGCATTTTTTTTTTTTTTATTAGCAACAATATCAACCATTCTTCAGCTATTACCGTTTCATTATTATAACAAACAACAATGACCATTCTTGAGATGTTACCATTACTCTGCATTTTTTTTTTCCATTATTATAACTAAACAAAAGATGACCATTCTTTAGCTTTCATCTAAACTGCAATTTTTTTTTATTATTATAACTGACGACAATGATCATTCATCGTCTATTCCTTTTATTTGCAATATTGACAGGTGTATAAAAATTAATGGATATTTTAAACTGGTTTATATAGGCATGTACAGTGAACATGTACTGTATATGTATATCACACTATTTTGATGGTTATCTTTTAATTTAGCAACCTTTATCCTTTAATTCCCCTGTTCCATCTTGTGTGTCCACACCCATTAGAATGAGGATTAATAGTGACACATAAAACACCAAACAGCTACAGAATCTACCAATTTACATTTATTTCTTAAGGCTATAATATGATCACAATCATTTGGCATGTTCTAAATAATGTAATTATTTAGTCAAAAGAGAAATTAGTGCCTGCAGAAGCTCTACAGATACAAACAAAAACCTACCCATTATCTACCCATGTATTACTGTATGTATTACTGTAATGTATTAGTACATTACTATTACTGTGTTGAAATTTATTAATATATTATACATTATGTTTTATGTTGTAGTTAAGTGTCTTTAGCCTAAATACTGCATAGTACTGCATATGTAAATACTGTACAGTACTTTTTTTTTTTTACTGAAATACAACTTGCGAACTATTCTACTTACAAACAGACTTGAGAAACCTAACTCGTTCATAAGTTTGGGAATATATATATATATATATATATATATATATATATATATATATATATATATATATATATATATATATATATATATATATATATATATATATATATATATATATATATATATATATATATATATATATATATATATATACACACACACACACAGTCACCTCGCTTTTTACGCATGTTTATACTATGCGAAACTGGAATAGCACGTCTTAAAAATAAAATGATAAAAATCAAAGTGTGCGAGCTGTGTGCGTGCATGCGAGAATGGCTCAGTTTAGTAACTAAGCGACCGCCTCTGAGGCAGTTTCTCACCATGCTGCCATGTGCTTCAGTCTCCCTTCACCCAGTATTAACCCCAACAACAACCAGGGTTTGCTCTCCCCCTTCCTGCTCCCTCTCCTTCTGCTTAAGTCACCTCCTCACCCCCACCTCCTCCTTCTCTTACCGCTTATGTCATCTTAGTTTACGTTTGCAGATTGGGGCTCTTTCTGAGGGTGCGTTAATTTATTTTTGCTGTATAGTATTTATTTGTAAATCTGTATATCTTTTATACTGTACACTATTTGTATTAATATAAATAACTACAGGTCTGTCAGCTTTGTTATGTACTTATAAAATATGTTTTACTTATCTTATATATTATGGTGTTTCCTTAAACTTTTATTTTTTAAATGATATAATCTTTGGAAAACGTGTAGTAGGTTGGCTCATGGCACCAGTCGCCCATTGTGATACTACAGCTGAAGGTTTTTTGAACTTAAATAGGTCTGTCCAGGACAGTTCGATGTTAAGTCTTCCTTCAGTTACGGTTCTTTATCTATGCCTACAGCTACACTGAATATTCTTGGATATTCATCACACATCTATTATTATCCCTTCACATATGACAAGTCATTATACTCTCCATCTCTGTTTCTCTTTACTTTATGTATTCTTTGTGCCCAGGCCCAATGAGGGCTGTTTTATTTTATAATTTTTTTTGGCCCGTCCTGGTGTCACAATCATTAAAAAAAAAAAAAAAAAAAATCTTTGGCATAGTGTGTTTATGTACGGTTGTGGAACTATCTATGCCTAATATCATTGTTTTTTAAGGAAAATGACTGGTTACATTACGCGAAATATATACAGTATTACCCGTGCCTTTGAGAACCTATCCTCGCTTTGTTCCAAGAGGTGTGTATATATATATATATATATATATATATATATATATATATATATATATATATATATATATACAAAATAAACTGTTATATCACAGCACAATATGAAGCAAAAAAAGGCCCATATATAAAACACAAAAAGAAGCAAAGATGTACTATATATTATGACTGGACTCCAGTCCTCTTCAGGTACAAATGAATCGATATATACAAAGCTCTGGATAAAGGGGGGGAGAGATGCTAGCTACGATTGCCAGGAGGATCCACGATGGGATGATCTTCAGACCTCAGGTCAGGTGGACGGTAGAAAACTTTCTCTGTCTCTTATATACACTTTCTAAGTTATCATGCTTTGTCTGTAAAAACTGGTGTTGCACGCAATCTTTTCCTAAGAGGTCTTAGAGTGTGTTCTACTCATCATTTGCAATACAAATTCAAATTAATCTTCTAACAATTAGAAAGTCATGTATACCGCATATGTAATCGAAAAAGCAATTAACAAAGCAAACAAAATATTTTATAATGGGCTGGCAGAACAGTCAGAAATAAACTTTGCTAATACTCTTAAAATACACTATTTAGAAAATATTAAAACTCTTAGTGATCAGTTAGGCTGAAGTATTCCTTTTATATTTAATTATCCCAAAACAATTGGTTCTTCACTTATTAACGCATATCAAAATAAAAAAGCTTCAGAAGCAGGGATTTATAATATTGATTGCAGTTCCTGCAATAAATCTTACATAGGTCAAACTGGTCGTTCGTTAGGCCAGAGAATATCTGAGCATAAAAGAGCAGTGCGATATGGTGTTGAAAGTTCTGCTTTATTTGTGCATATGCGAGATACTGGTCACCATATTAATTGGAGTGAGTCCTCATTGCTATATAAGAGTAATTGCCAATACAGGAGAAAGATGCTTGAAGCAGCCATTATAGAAAAATTAGAAACCTTAAATTTATCAAATGGACAGTGTAGATCTGACGTTGTGGATGAAGCAATATTAAAAGACCTCATAAAGAAGATTATGCCAAATGACCGTCCACCTGACCTGAGGTCTGAAGATAATCCCATCGTGAATCCTTTTGGCAATCGTAATTAACATCTCTACCCCCCTTTATCCAGAGCTTTGTATATATCGATTCATTTGTACCTAAAGAGGACTGGAGTCCCGTCGTAATATATAGTACATCTTCATTTCTTTTTGTTTTATTTATGGACCTTTTTTTACTTCATATATATATATATATATATATATATATATATATATATATATATATATATATATATATATATATATATATATATATATATATATATATATATATATATATATATATATATATATATTATACGTTGGTTTTAAAAAGAATATATGGAAAAATAAAAGAAAATAAAAAAAATAAAGTTTACGTCATTATAATCAACTTTACTTCTGTCCGCTACAAATATTGGAATCATAATATCACTAGAAAACCATTAAAAGCACATGAAATCATGTTACTGTACAATAAGAAAAAACAAAAGCACATGAAATCATGTTATTGTACAATAAATAAGAATAAAAGCATATAAAATCTTATTAAAATATGTACAGTAGTTCCAATATCTACCGTTAGGCGTCGTCACTCGTCATTCCCGCGAAACGGCTATTGTTAGCTGTTGATGTTGACAATCCACAGCCATCTACGTCCGCGATGTAAACCACCAAGGTAAATTTAAAATAAATTAGTTTTCTTTGATTATTATTATTATTATTGCAAAATAATAATAATTTCTGTATTTGTGTTTAACCTTAAAAAAGCCTTTTATTTTATCATGTCATAGCAAACCACATTCATAAATAAAGCATCCGCGATATACGGTAATCATCACCAAATTGTATTTGTAAATTTAATTACCTGTACTTTTATTTCTGTACTATGCAGTATTAAAAAATAAAATTTATTTGTTTGTAAGCTTAAAATAGATTCTTATTAACCATATATTATTGAAAATCGCATTCATGAATAAAGTACAGACCTAGGAATGGTTATTTTCGGTTTAGCCTAGCTTAGGCTAGCCTAGAGACAAGCTAATTCGATTTAAGTTGTTTTTCGACTTAAGTCGTCTCTCCTGGAACCAATTAACGACGTTGGGTGAGGTATATATATATATATATATATATATATATATATATATATATATATATATATATATATATATATATATATATATATATATATATATATATATATATATATATATATATATATATATATATATATATATATATATATATATATATATATATATATATATATATATATATACAGTATATATATATATATATATATATATATATATATATATATATATATATATATATATATATATATATATATATATATATATATATATATATATATATATATATATATATATATATATATATATATATATATATATATATATATATATATATATATAAAACATAACATATTGTTTGCCTTATTTTATCAGTAGTTTTATTTCTGTGCAGTAAAAGGTATTAACTTAAGTTGGGAATTGGCATTTCATAGTTAATGGAAGCATAAACAAGAACTGTATAAGTGATTGAATAACACACTTATATTTTACTGAATAACTTATACTTTAATATTTTATTGAATGACTTACACTA
>JAXCGZ010011333.1:115000-140000 GCA_037179515.1 Halocaridina rubra
TGCTAGCTCACGTAGCTGCGACCCCAATACATTGTACGCTATCGAACACTATTTCGCATGATGCAATACTGTGAGTTATACTGTACGTACGTATATCATTCAGTTATTAGTACAATGTATATTAATTTAAAATTAATTTACTTATTTGATGATTGTGCAACATCTATTGTATTTATTCATTGTAATTTGGACCAAATATTCCTTTTGTAAAGATTATACTGTACTTTTCAAAAGAGGTGGCCAATAAACGTATCTGTGTATCTATCTATCTAATTTTATGTTTTTTACTATTTTTTACTGTTTTATTATTCGTAGGCTGGGAAATAATTTTTTTTATTAATTAGATAATGAAATATGTTTTTTTCAATAAAAAAAAATGAAAATACTGAGATTTTTTTTTTTAATATTTTAATATTTTTGCATATACCCATGAAATAAAATAATAATTTATAAAAAAAAAAAAAAAAAAGCGATACAGTGAGAACGCGAATAACTGGGGGAACACTATATATATATATATATATATATATATATATATATATATATATATATATATATATATATATATATATATATATATATATATATATATATATATATATATATATATATATATATATATATATATATATATATATATATATATATATATATATATATATATATATATATATATATATATATATATATATATATATATATATATATATATATATATATATATATATATATATATATATATATATATATATATATATATATATATATATATAACTAAATTTCCTTTTATTGAAACAGGCTCTGGTGAAATTCATTGGTACCAAAGGATACAACAATGAGCAATACGAGTTGGTGACCAACTTTCCAAGAAAAGAATTATCTGGTCTGGACTTCAATACGACCCTTAGGGATGCTGGACTCTTCCCTCAAGAAACCATTTTTATCCAGGCGAGATAACCTCTGCTGGTAATATGGTTATAGGCCTAAGGACTTTTATGTTATAAGTAAGGATTTTGTATATCAAAATAATAACTGTTTATGGGGATCAGTACGAGCTTGGTTTAATGAAAAAAGTTAAGGAGTTTTCACCAACTTTGGATTAAGGTAAAAATTTAAGAATTTTTCACCAATTTTGGTTTAAAGAAAGTAATTGAGGAATTTTCACCAACTGATCCATCCATATAGGTAACACATTTTACCGGTACTTAACACTGCCTACCTGTTTCCAGCATAGTATACTGTAAAGTATTAATTGTCCAGTATGATTATACCTTTGCAAGTTTTATATATTAGAAGGATGAAGTCTTTTCTACATGCCGTTTTATTTCATAGAATAAGTAGTGGTATGTTCTTTGAAAACACAAAGTATTAAGACACTGGATGTAACCAGCTTTGTATTTCCAATATCGTGTTTTAGGTATAAAGATTTAAAATATTTATTTAAAACAATATCCTTATGCAATATGTTTTTTTTCAGTAAGTATTACCTTTGCTTCATAGCTAATTTGGGTGTGTCTTAAAGTTATACAGACATATTATTCAATAACTGTATCCCCCTTGTAAGGGGTGGCCGAGTCAAAGCACACATTCACGAGAAGCCAAGCATGCCTCAGGCACTTCTATCAGCTACTTGGGGAGAAAAGGCTGTCAGAAATAAAAAAAAAACAAAAATCGGCTTCTTAAATATCTGCTGTGTCGATTAGTAAATGTTTAATCGTAAATGAGAGTATGGATTGCTTGTATTTTACACAGGAGAGTGACTTTTTATCTCGTATTTTAAATTTTACACAGGAGTGACTTTTTATCTCGTATTTTAAATTTTACACAGGAGAGTGACTTTTTACCTTGTATTTTAAATTTTACACAGGAGAGTGACTTTTTATATCTTATTTGAAATTATAAACATATTGTATTTATTCCTTTTTTATCACACCATGGTAAAAGCCTCATGGTTTATACATCCATTTCTATTTTAAATTTTTGAGAGGGGTTGGATGCAGATGAAATGTCCATACACCTTGTTCCTTTTATCCTCGTTGTTTTTAACTGCGAAATTGCAATAACGCCCCCAAAAAATAATAGTAAAAAAATACGAAATTCGCAAATAACGCCCATGCAAAAATAAATCGAAAATTTTTTTCCATTTTAGTAAAAAAAAATCGACCGCCTTGGAGGCACTTTTCCGCCATCCTCCTTCTAATTTTACCTCCTAATGCGATCGGATATTATGAAGAAAATTGAAAAAAAGCATTAAGAACAAATAACATACATATTTTCAATATAATATCGTCAGGGATATAGCGTGTGAGGGTGCATCAGTTGATACGGAAGTAGCAAAACGATTGCCGATAGAGGTTTGTTCTCCCGCATCCTACTCCTCTTCTACCGCTTAATGCGATTGGATATTATGAAGAAAATTGAAAAAAAAAAGCATGAACAAACAGCAAACATATTTTTAATATAATATCGTCAGGGAAATAGCGTGTGAGGGTGTATCAGCTGATACGGAAGTAGCAAAACGTTTGCTGATAGAGGCTCGTTCTCTCACATCCTACTCTTCTTCTACCGCTTAATGCGATCGGATATTATGAAGAAAATTGAAAAAAAGCATTAAGAACAAACAGCAAACATATTTTTGATATAATATCGTCAGGGAAATAGCGTGTGAGGGTGCATCAGCTGATACGGAAGTGTGACAAAACATATGCATCCTAGTCCTCACCGCCACCACCAGTGTTGCCAGAATACATGAATGAGAGAAATGATAAATATAAAAAATATACATGTAAGCTGGTAAGTTATTTCAAGTATTTTGAAGATGAAGTACATTTTTATTTAAATTACAATACTACCATCTTGTAATTAATATATGTATTAAAATGTACCATACATTTGAAAATGAAAACGTCTGCTTTATCTGGCAACACTGGCCGCCATGCACGTCCTATGCTAAGCCTGTTGTCAACAGCATAATAGAGTATATTACTTTGTTTACTGTAGAGTGAATCTGTTCATCTTTTATTCTGTACACTATTTGCATGTTAATATAAATAACTACAGGTCTCTCTGCTTTGTTATGTACTTATAAAATATGTTTTACTTATCTTATATCATTGGTATAGTGTGTCTGGCCACCATGCATATCCCAGTGTAAGCCTGTTGCCCACGGCAAAATAGAGTGAATTAGTTTGTTTACTGTACAGTAAATCTGTATATATTTTATACTGTACACTATTTGCATGTTAATATAAATAACCACAGGTCTTTCTGCTTTGTTATGTACTTATAAAATATGTTTCACTTATCTTATATCTTTGGCATAGTGTGTCTATGGACGGTTGTGGAACGAGTATGCCCTTTATCATTGTTTCCTATGGAAAATGACTCGTTTTTTCACACGACTTTCCATTTACCCGTCACTTCTGAGAACCTATCTCTGCGTTATTCTGACAACTAGGTGTATAAGTATTCAGTTGGATACAGTCAGTATTTGACGTGTCTTCTGACTGCTAGTTTCTGTCGTATTGTGTTTAATCCCCATTATGTGGGTTGGGCAGACAGAGTGTGGCTGGGAAATTAAGGCTGGATGCCCTTCTGAATCTCCATAATGAGCTCAATTGTGGATTTATAAACTCTTGCTTTGAGTATTCTAAATGCTTGACTACCTGGTCCCAATAGGTTGTCGTTTTGAATTAGTGTAATAATGCCGACTGAATAGTCCTGGGTATTATACAAATCTTCTATGAAGGAAAAATTTAATAATTAGCATATTGTATTTTATTTAGTATCTTGTCAATTCATTAGCCAACTGTTGTCTTCAATATGTTATGATTAGACACTGAATGCCATCTGTAATGTATTTTTCTCAGCTAACTTGAAGCATGATAGTGCCAACTGCCATACCTCTTTGATAAAACTTCTGATTGCCTGATCAGCATAGTCTAGCAACGTTGGGTTTGGTCAGTACTTGGATGGGTGACTGCTGGAAGCACCAGTTGTTGTTTAGAGCATAAAGGGACCTACATAGCGTAGTACTGGAGTGCTTGACTTGGGAGGTGACAGACCCAAGTTTGAACCCAGGGAAGGGAGTTAGAAAGAGCATCCAGGCCTAATTTACTAGCTTCAGTCCGTCTGTGCCCACACCCAAATGGGGACTAATAGTGACACATAAAGAAAAATTTGAATACTAGCAGTGGAATGGTTAGAATACTTTATTTGGGGGTTGACCCCATGATCAAGCCCCCTGTCAGGTGTTAGGAGGGGCATCCAGCCTTAATTCCCCAGCCACCCTATGTCCACCCCTATAATGGAGAGTAGTAGTGATGCATAAAACGAATCTTTTTAATCTGAATAATGAAAGTGGCTTAGTAACTTTTAATGAATAATATACTTATGGTCTAACCTTCTTGAATCAGCAAAACTATGTTGGGCCCACAAGTTCTCAGAGCAAATATATCTTCATAAGTTAAATAAATCTAAATAGCTGTAACATACATCAAGTGGTCTCATCACATAGGTAGCGTGTGGAGATTTGTAGCTTCCAGACTCTGGAACTCTATTTTTCCTTCCTTAACTATTATGACTTTCTTCATTCAAAAACTGCTTCATCGTCATTTCATGGCCTACTCCTGCTAAATTTCTTGGGCCTTTCCTTTTTTAATTGTTTACCAATCTCTTATCTGTGCCTTTTCTTTAAGCTGTTACTCTTTCTTCAAAATGTTTTCTTGGTGCCCAGGCTAAATTTCTTTGCCCGTTCCACTGTCAAATAAAAAAAAAATACTAGCACAATAAATTTGGTGGGTGTATATTTGGGTCAGACCATTCGTATGTACTATGTGCACGTACATTCTTATCCATTTCAGCGCCGTTACATTAATGATTAGTTTTTGTCATTTCTTTTGCTCTTCATGGCTAGGCGGATATTTAGTCCTCTTGATTATATGCATACCAGGATTTTGACGCTATTATCGGTCTTCTTTTTGTTTGATGTAGCTATTATTACATGCCAGTATTTTTCCTGTGTATTAGATTATCTTGATTGATGTTGTAATTCCTTGTTTTCTATATTTGTTGCAATTCCTTTTTTTCTATATTTGCATTGGATACGTAAGGAAAAGTTTTTTATTATTAATATATATTGACAGTAAAATAACATCATTTTATTAAACAAAGTCATAGTTTTCATTAAGCACTGAAATGATGAACCAGTTGTTTCTAAAAACTATGTATCCTTTCAATTCTATTATATATTAACGTTGTAATTTGATACACTTTTTGTATTGTTTGCTATTCCATGGCGCATGTTTGTCTTTTGTTTTCTTTGTGTGAAGGAAAAGCTGATCTGGTATTCATTGAAACATTGCTTTTTCTGTATTCTGTGTCTCATGTAATACTGTATGCAGCTATATTTTGTACATCCAAGGATACATTTCCTCTAACTAGAAGATTAAAATACAAGAGTGCATTTACAACTAGAAAACTATACAGTAATGTCAATATTTCAATAAGATAATTGTAAGGTGTATACACAAATATCTTATTTAATATATATACACTATTCATCAAATTAAAAGCATGGTACAGAAACGGATGGATGTGTATGGCTTTGTTAAGCTACACTTCAAAATCACAGTGACTCACTTCAGTGTATGTGATGTTTGTGCTTCTATGTTAACAAGTTCAAGCGAAACTTGACTGATTTAATATCATGTTATATATTCGCTGCAGTAGAACATTGTATCTATTTAGAAAGATTTATTTTCAGTGATGAAAAGTTTACAAAAATAGTAATGTCAGTTTGCTTTTCAGCTCTACATTCCTTGTTTCATATACAGTACAATACTTCCATTTTTATTGCCAATGATAGTATTATATATATATATATATATATATATATATATATATATATATATATATATATATATATATATATATATATATTTATTTATTTATTTTTTTATTTTTTTTTTTTTTTGGTGGGTGCAAGCCCCCTTGTAAGGGGGTGGCTGAGACAAAACATATTTACTCACCAGAAGCCAACACCCCTCAATCGTTCCCCTTAACTCTATTGGGGATAAAGTGCTCTCACAATGCCCCTCATCACCACCTTCCTTTGGTCACCTACAGTGTAAGTGGTGAAGAATCTTCTTTGGTGAGATACTTGCCATTGATAGTGCAACTGACTTATTCGTCTAAAAATAAGCTAGCTTGCAAAGATTATTTACAGTTTACTCACTGTTGTTTTAAGTTTTTGTAACGTCATTTTTGTTTTTCTGAGCTCAGGTAGAAGAACTTCATGAACCTGCCGTTTACTCATCATTGTTTAAGTTATTGTAGTTGATGCCGTATTTGGTGTTAATAAGCTCTGGAAGCAGTTCATTCAAGGATTTAATGACTGGTGTCATACTACGTTATGGCACCATTTTGGCAGTGCCCCCGCCTGACAAAAATGCATAAACAAAGGAGAAGTGTCACACTACTGCGGCAAGGCCGCATCCATTGCTCAGCACTGCATCATGCTGTGGTGTCTCCACAACGTTGCATCATGCTGGATGTGAGGACCATGCGTCGGGTCACAAACAGCACTGTTTGCGACCCGCCGCATAGTGTGACACCTTTCTTATTATTGCATGTATTGCTTATCAGGTTCCTTAACAAATTTCTTGCTTGTATTAATCATACATATTGACAGGGACTGTGATAGCATAATGGTTAGGGTATTCGACTTGGGATGTGACAGACCTGCAATCTATCCTTGATTCCCCAGACCCA
The DNA here is from genome assembly GCA_037179515.1 of Halocaridina rubra. NCBI lineage: Eukaryota > Metazoa > Arthropoda > Malacostraca > Decapoda > Atyidae > Halocaridina > Halocaridina rubra. The sequence continues at coordinate 121,772 of JAXCGZ010011333.1, forward strand.
ATTTCTGTGTCCACCCCAATAATGGGAACTAATAGTGACACAAAATGTAGAAAAAAAAAAAATTAATACATTTTGACCTAACCAAGTTTACAGTTCAAAATATGAAAAGCGTTTAAATTCAGACTTATATTGTGTACCTTTGCCAAACAATTTTTATTTTATAATTTTTTTTACTGTTTTTGCGTTGCTATTAATCCCCATTATGGGGGTGGACAATGACAGGTGTGAGCTGGGGAATTAATGCTGACTGCCCTTCCAAACACCCAGTAGTAGGCTGGTTGTGGGTCTCTTTTCCTGAGTTGAATGCACTAACCACTGCACTGCCAAGGTCTCCGTTTTTATTTCACACACATAAAGGTGAAATTTGCATTCATGGCTTTCTTGCTTGGTGCGAGAAAAATTCTAACAAACTCTGAAACCGAGAATCTCTTGATTATAAGAATATTATTTTGTCACAATATTGAATATTTATTAGAACCTAAACTTCATGTACTGGTCAGGAATTTGATATACAGTAGCCACTCTGCAACATACATACATATACAATGGTTGCAATCCCCCTAGTAAAGAGGGTGGGAGAGTCAAAGCACACATTCACCAGATTGAAATGTACCTCAAACACTCCTCTTAACTCTTTGGAGATAAAGGGTTGTTACAATTCACCCCCACCCTTCTTGGATCATCCACAGGCCCGACAGCCACAGGTGGTTTACCCCTACCACTTCATCACTACACAATTGAGAAGTTTAAATGTGTCGGTACTTTTCATAATCACTGCCATCATATATTAATCCTTACTACTGCCATTTGCTACAAATTGTGTATGATCACTGCCATATCACTGCCTCCTTGTTAAGGTCTAGCGGATATAGTTAAATGTCCTCGAGTGAAAGTTATACCTCAGTGTAACCAGTTTGGTACATTTCAGGCGGCTGTTTTGGAGCTGGCGATCTGGCATGGCTGTTAGGGCGCTAAATCCATATCAGCAAGAACCCATTTAGCAAAGGATGTTCTCACGCTAATAAGATATTTATACTTTGAAAACCTAATCACGCCTTACCTAATCTATATGTTCTCTCCAAACGTATGGCGTCAAAGCTGTGCCAAAACGTCAGCAACCAAATAGCATTGGCCAATTGCAGGCTTGCCAGCTTTGGCATATTTTTTTCCCATAAATGTCCATTTTTATATTGTCTGTCTTTTATGCTCAAGCTTTGGCTACCCTAGTTCAAAATACCGTTAGTGTCAGGGTTGCCAGACTCAACCATAAAAGAGGACAGACTCCATGTAAAAGAAGAATAGTTATCAGAAAAAATAAGCCAAACCTAGCAACTCTGGGCCACCAGTCGTCGTATTACGCAATGTAAGCATATTATAATGCTCAGTATTTTTGCTAAAGCTTTCTAGCAAGGATAACTTATAATTTCTTTGGTACATTATTACATACTAGTTTCAGTGCAATTGAAATTTTTATTTAAAAATAATTGTTAAACTGAATTAATACTGAAGGGTGTTAGTTTCATAGTGTTGGATGAAAATTCAATAGCATTTTGTAACGTATATATACATAAACCCGTGGTTAACTTTTAAACTAATCTCCCAATTTCTGTTAATTCTGTTAATCTCCACAGCAAGGTATACAGTAATTGTTAAATCTATATGAACCAATGATTAACTCTCTTAAGCTAATAAAACCGTTATTTTTAATTCTGTTCATCTCTGCAGCAAGGTGTAATCGTTAAATCTATGTGAACCAGTGATTAACTCTCTTAAACTAATCTACCCGTTTTGGTTAAGGATGTTAAATCTCCACAGCAAGGTGTTAGCAGATAATCATTATGAAATACGTAAACAAGTATCACATTAGTTATAATAGTGTGACTGGACTTAGCCTTCTAAAGCAAAGAAAAGCTGGATGTATAATTATGAGATATAAATACGTTTTGAAAATGAGAGTAGCCACTTTTACATTACTCATAGTTACAAGGCAAGTCACCTAACCCAACCAACCCAAATCTAACTGGCCTAACAACTTATGGGGTTATTTAACTCTACATTGGGTTTGGGGGTTACTTATATTTACAAGGTCCCATAAAATTAAAAACAGTGTAATCTTATTATAGAAGTACAGAAGCTTCCCTACTTACGAACAACCGAGTTTCAAACATTCACAGATACGAACAAAACCTATCCATTATCTACCCATGTATTAAAGTATGTATTACTGTTCTGTACTAGATTTTTACATTTTTATTACTATTAAAATTCATTAATACTGTATACTTTGTTTTATGTAGTAGTTAAGTGTCTTTATCGTATGTACTGTATAATACTGCATATGAATGTACTGTACAGTACTTTTTTTTACCAAAACACAACTTATAAACAATTCTATTTACATACAGACTTCAGGAACCTAACTCATTCGTAAGTTGGGGAGGTCTGTATTTTGTATTCAAGTATCAACATAGCTGTGAATGTGTACCACTTAGTGTTTATAAAATTTATACAGGGTATTTTGATTTAAAAAAAAAAGGGAAATATTTAGTTTGCGATGTAACATTCCTCATTCTTCTAAGAAATGATCCCCAAGCTTAAACTGGTAGTAGAGGTCAGTGACAGGTCATTTTCTGCTTTCTATTTTTACGAAATGTGGTAACTGCCAAGTTTTATGATAATGTATACCATAAAGACTCAAAATGAGTGTATTTAATAAATTTAAAAAAATACATAGTCTTTTATTTTATATAACATATGGAAAGTATACTGAGATGGTTTTATTTGTGAAAAATCAACTTAGGTAAGTTATTTATATTTTTATTATTATTAGTCATAGTGGTAGTAAATCTGCCAGTGGTGCACTATTATAACTTAAAAAAAAAAACAACTCCGAGAATGTATTGACAGCTGGCAATAACATTGCAGACTGGAAATGTAACCAGTGTTGTTGATGGGAGTATATCATTGTGGATGTTCTGCCTGAGAGTAGGGGAAGTGATAAGAAAATGGAAAAGACCTATCAAAAGGGAGATTACAACAAAATCAATGATTATTTTACAGGATATGTCTGGGGGACCAGTTTTAACAATATATCTATACTGGTGATATATAAAATCTTTTGTAAGGAATATGACATGAAAAATATTTGTAAGAACAGGTATAGGAGAAAAAGTATAAATGCTTGGCAGAATTATAAACGAACATAAAATGAGTACATAAGGAAAAGAAGAGAGGTAAAGAAATATTGTGAGAGATATTACCTGGAAAGCTAAGGAAAATTCCAAAATTTCCCCAGCTCTGTCCTAGGGATATCAATTGTCAAAGAATAAGTTTGAAAGTTGGAATGAGCAGATGGACGCATTATGGGGACATGAAAAGATATGCAAAATATTCTCCATTCCCCATAATCGAGCAAGCATTGTATTAAGGGAGTTTTTATCTAAAATCCTCACTTGTAAATACCACTTGATGCAAAGCTTTCTCTTCAAGGCCACTGTAAGACTTCCTGATAATAAATGCACAAATGTTAGTTTGTCTTTGGGTTGGTGGTTGTAACATAGCCCTCCAGTGCACCCCTACCCATTACAACATCTCCGGAAATGAGTGAGCAGGTTAAGTTGTGAACAAGTCCTTATCACTTCCTCCTCCTCCTCCCCACGTAGCCTGGCAGTATGTTACATACTGTCAATTCTGAAATTTGGGGTGTTACTATAATTGTCTTCACAGTGGAGTACTGGTCATAATCAAGTATTCTTGGGCAATCACATATTTGATTGGCATTGGCAGCCGTGGGCCGAGCTCCAAAATAGAAGGCTAGAAGTCGCTATGGGGTGTCTAAGGTTGGGATACTGCAAATTTCGTGCATCATTTAAGCCTTGTGCCAAGTCCAAACTGTAATGATTGTAATCTTCCATCTTTACTATGGTAATCCAGTACTTTTCTCTGCAACACCTTTGTTCTTCTTGTGAATTCTCTCAGTCGTTTTTAGTGGGTGGTAGCTGGAGAGATCTGCTATTACAATTTAAGATAGCTACTTCTGTAATGAAATTTTTTCTTTCATCAGGCAGAGTTTCAGATTTGTAGTAATCTACAGATTTTTGTACATGGTTTTTGCACTCGGATGTGTTTTCTTCACTAGGTTGCTTTCTTTTGAACACTTTTGGCGGAACCTATGAGCAGATCAAGCTTCGCGTCCTGCAAAGGACACGAAGATGTAGCAAAGCTTTTTGTACTTTATATATATATATATATATATATATATATATATATATATATATATATATATATATATATATATATATATATATAATATATATATATATATATATATATATATATATATATATATATATATATATATATATATTATATATATATATATATATATATATATATATATATATATATATATATATATATATATATATATATATATATATATATATATATATATATATATATATATATATATATATATATATATATATATATATATATATATATATATATATATATATATATATATATATATATATATATATATATATATATATATATATATATATATATATATATATATATATATATATATATATATATATATATATATATATATATATATATATATATATATATATATATATATATATATATATATATATATATATATATATATATATATATATATATATATATATACAGGGAAAGAGAGTGAGTCACACATTCTGAAATTAATTCCGCTGAGACTTTACATAAGTACTTCCTTTTTTCCTGTTTTTCAGCTTTATAACCAATACAGTTTCCAAGGTACTAATTGACAGAATTGAACAATTATAGTATTTAAGAATTAAATCAGCATCTCTCTCTTTTTCTCGTAAAAAAAGGTCCTTTATACAGAAGCTCTACACAACAACGATTTATAGTTAGTTACTTCACTCAGTAATACAGTATCTGACGTGGTGTGGAAGAAGAAACTTAAGCTCTGGGGACAAAGATCTATAAGAGCTGTCTGAGTATGCATAGAACATATGCTTTAATATATATATATATATATATATATATATATATATATATATATATATATATATATATATATATATATATATATATATATATTATATATATATATATATATATATATATATATATATATATATACTCCTAGAGGGAGGGGGGCATGAATTCTTTCTCCGTGTTCCCCTGCCTGTAGTAAAAGTCGACTAAATGAGGTGGAGCGAGGGACTGGAAATCTCTATAGTTTCTTCCGGCAAAGATTAGGCATTTTACCTTGACTTCACCATCCTCCTTCTAAGGAGGAATATGACTCGTGTGTATCTATCTATCTATCTAGTCTATCTAGTATATATATATATATATATATATATATATATATATATATATATATATATATATATATATATATATATATATATATATATATATATATATATATATATATATATATATGATTCATATATATATATATATATATATATATATATATATATATATATATATATATATATATATATATATATATATATATATATATATATATATATATATATATATATATATATATATATATATATATATATATATATATATATATACACACATGCACGCAAAGAGTGAGGGGGGATATGGTGACAGTCTTTAAATTCCTTCATGGTTATGATAGAGTGGATAGGGATCGATATTTTGATATGGCTGGCTCTAGAACTAGAGGTCATAGTTTGAAGCTTCGTAAGAAAACTTCTTTGCAGGATGTAAGGAAATAGTTTTTCAGTGTAAGAGTAGTTGATAACTGGAATTGGCTAAGCGAGGAGGTAGTTAATGCTATCTCAATCCATAGTTTTAAGGACAGGTATGATAAGTATCACTAAGTATAAAATGGAAGCGATGAGGAGACGGGAAGATACGAGCTTTGGGCTCTTTCCCGTAAACACAATTAGGTAATCACAATTAGGTAATCACACATGCACGCACACCTGGGGAGGAAGCAAGCGTCGTTTACATTATCTAAACCAAAAAAATAATAAGTTCATAAAAACTTTCTATAGCCTATGTGGAAATTACATGATGTCCGTGTGCTAAAAGAAGGTTAATTCATCGAATGGACTTTTTATATTAATACGGATATCGAGTAGGAATTTTTACAGTAATTATATTGAATTACTTATGGGTGGCTTCTTCTAATGGGGTAGGATGGGGGGGAAGATTAGTGACGACTTCGAGTGAAGTCTCTTAACCCTCTGTAGGGGGTTATCACCAGAGAGGGGGATAAAATGGGAAGGAAAGAACGAAAATTAGATAAAAAGAGGGGCAGACCCTCATACTAAGACGAATGGGTTGATCGTACAGTGAGTGGGTTTCTCCCGTCTCACTCCACCCATCCATCCATCCATATACCAAAGCCATATTCCCCCTTATAAGGGGAGTGGCTGAGTGGGAAGTAAATACAAAGGAGGGGATTCCCAGTACCCTCGCTTCGCCCCATTTACACAACTTTTACAACACGGAGGGGAATAAGGAGTAAGCAGTGGGTTTCTCCCGTCTCACGCCACCCACCAGCGAATATGTCGGACCGTCAATTCTCATTCCCTTTACCCCCCCCCCCTCTCTCTCTCTCTCTCTCTCTCTCTCTCTCTCTCTCTCTCTTGAACTTGATCTTGATTTCGGAGGTATGTCATAAGGTACCCGGGAACTCGAACTTTGACATTATTTATAATTTACAATAACCTTGAATACGTGTTGAAGAAGGTACGTTCTGAAACTACAACCTTGGAAATCTGAATAAACAAAATAATGCCGCAAAAGGAGAGTGACATGGCGCTATTCGATTTTAAAAGAGATCGCGAAATTCTGTAAAAGAAAAAAAAATACATCTTTACTGACTCATCTCTTGGGAATGTTGGTACAGAAACAGATGCATAACAGACATATATTAAAAAAGCTGACTTTTATCCCTTTTTATTTCAGTTGCATGTACTTTGTTTTTTCTGTCTGTCGTTTTCCTTTGTGTGATATTACCTCTGCCTTGTCCTTAACCTTTTTCTTTTCCTTCGTCTTGGTGTTTTCTCGTGCCCGGGCTTTTATTGATTAGGGCAGTTTTTGCCTGTCCCGGTGTCACACTAAAAAAAAAATATATATTCTGTTTACCTAACATGATCTAATGCGCATGATGCTTTATGTAACTACCTAATTGTGCTTACGGGAAAGTGCCATGTGTTCGTATCTCAATGTCTCTTGGTCGGTTCCATTTTTGTAATTGGTGATACTTATCATACTTGTTCTTAAAACTATGAATTGAGTTAGCATTTACTACCTCCTCGCCTAGCGAATTTCGATCATCAACTACTCTTACACTAAAAAAGTACTTCTTTACATCCTACAAAGAAGTTTTCTTGAGAAATATCATACTATGACCTCTAGTTCTAGTGCCAGCCATATCAAAATATCGATTCCTATCCACTCTGTCAAAACCATATTCCCCTCATTCTTCTAGCTTTGAGTGATGATAAATCTAATTCCCTAAGCCTCTCCTCATAATTGAGATTGCGCATTTCTGGCACGAGTTTGTGGCATGTCTTTGAAAAATTTCCGGCTTAATTATGTGCTTTTTTCAAGTGTAGATTCCTAAAGGGGCTGCATATTCAAGTTTTGGCCTCACATAAGTTCCATAAATATTTCTGAGCATTTCCTTGTCCATATGCCTGAAGGCTACCCATACATTTGCTAAGAAAACACATGCTACCCTCACTATACCATTTATATGCATTTCAGGAGATAAATCTGCCAGTATGTTTACTCCTAGATCTCTCTCATTCTCCGTCTCTTGAAGTTCTGCTCACGCTACTGAGTACCCAAACTTGGGCCTTCTCGCACTCGTACCCATTCTCATTACCTTACATTTTGAAGTATTGTGTACTTACCTAATTGTACTTACGGGAATGAGTTCTATGCTCGTAACTCCCCGTCTCCTGGTCGGTGTATGTGTGATCGGTTTTATATCATGGACTCCCTCTTCTACTAAGGGCTAGGACGGTGCCGTCTTGCGAAGGACTTTGATTTTGGCAGGTCTAATTGTTACCCTGAGTGAATTCCCTTCAGCTCATATATATATATATATATATATATATATATATATATATATATATATATATATATATATATATATATATATATATATAATTGGTAATTATTTAAATAAATACAGCAACATTAATATAAAAAACAACAACAACAACAACAATAATAATAATAATATTAATAATAATAACAATAATAATAATAATAATAATAATAATAATAATAATAATAATAATAATAATAATAATAATAATATATATACACCCGAAGGCAAATCTAACCAAAGTAAAACATAATCTATAAGAACACTTATGTGTTTTGTATGATACATATACAAAAGGGGGGTATATGTATCATATATAAGGGGGTGACCAAGTCAAAGCACATACATTTACAAGAAACAAAACATACCTCGAGCACTCCTCTCAGCTCCTTGGGGATAATTTTGTATTATATCTCAATATAATCTGTGTTCTCTTTCTTTCTACAGCTTAAAAAAAAAAATAGACTTTTGAAGGACACTGATTTGCTTTACTAAGCTTTGTAGCCAGAGGCCCTTCCTGACACACTTTGCATTCATTCGGGGTTGAAAATTGAATAACTGGTGAACCAGCTGCCACTACCGGGCCTAACATGCTCACTTACCTTGGGTGATCTAAGCAGGGTGGGGGGGATTGTGGCAGCCCATTATCTATAGGGAGATAAGAGGAGTGATCGAGGTATGTGAGCTGAAGAATGTTGAATAAATGGTAAGCCAGCTGCGGCTATCGGGCCTCACAGCAGAAGATTCTTTTTCACTTACCTTGGCGGATCTAAGCAGGGTGGGGGGATTGTAGCAACCCTTTAAAAAAAAAGAGATAAGAAGAGTGATCGAGGTATGTTAGCTTCTGGAGAATGTTTGCTTTGACTAGGCCAGTCTCATCAAACGTGGGATTACGGTCATTCTGTGTTTATGTATATGCTGGAATTAGAAAAGACATTAACACGATTAACTCCCCTGTGGCTATGCTGAGTTCCCCATGGGTAGTTCTCCATGGGTTGGATGGCTGCCCTCATTATCCACTCTCTCCAACAGGGGATTTACCCCTTGGCCTCAGTAAAGGTGAAGAGACGTAAATACACAATCTTAGTCGCTGTATTAGTGAAATATAATTTGATTCGCAACTCATGAAATAAAACCTGTTGTGGAGTTAATCTACAGAGATAAGAGAGAACCAGAAAGCTTCACTAATATACAGGCGAGATTAAATGGAGAGAGGTGGAGCATACAATATTCTCTCTCTTTGCCTTTGGAAAAGGGTTGGGGCATTGCTTACAAAGGTGTGGCCTCCCCCCTGAAGGCAAAATGGATTTCGCTTTGTCATTACCAATAAATATATACTCAAGAGGGAGAGAGGTCACCAGACATAAACTATCAATTTTGCAGCAGTGCTCAATTTTGGAGGTGAGGACCACTGTAGTTAATGGTTAGAACACTCGACAGGAAATGCGACAAAACCACGGTCAAGACTACCGCGGGGGCGTTATGAAGGGTATCCAGCATTAATTCCTTAGCTTCAATCCGTTTGTGTTCCTGAAATGGGGATCAATATAGACACCTACAACAGCAAATTATAACAACAACAACAACAAAAACAGCAACTCGATTTTGCAGGTAAATATGAACCAATATTTTTTTTTTTTAATGATTGTGACACTAGGACGGGCAAAAAAAAAAAGATAAAAAATAAAATCTGCCCTCATCGGGCCTGGGCACAAAAAAAAAAAGGATATAGTTTCCAGTATTGAAGTCGTGGTTTCGGATAAAATTCAGACGATGATAAATAACTTCCGGAAAACAGAATAACAGATCACAAGCACAATATATTGACACCGTGGCTCAAGCGGTAGCGTCCGCGACTCTGAGGCGTTAGGTCGAGGGTTCGCGCCCCGTCACGGTCTGAGGATAGCAAGGACATGCACTCAGGGTAACGATTACATCTGCCAAAACAAGTCCTTTGAAAGAAGGCAACCGTCCTAGCCCTTGGTAGAAATGGGATTCCGTGACGTAAAACCGGAACAAGCCCATAATATAATGACAAACTTTATTTCAAGATAATGTCATTACGTCGAAATAAGCAGTTTATTTTTTCCAATCTCCATGGAATTAATTTCTCAGTTCATAAGGCATCCCATAAAAATATTAAAATCTTGTTAAGAATCAGAATTTAATGCAAATCCCAAATAAAAAAATAAAATATCTTTGCTTCTTGAAAACTTATAGAATTAAACATTAATATATAATATGATGTAATTCAATACTACACAATGGCTGAGTGGTCAGCGTGCTCGATTCCGAGTTATTAAACAACGATCTAGACCCTCGTGAGACACAAGGAAGGGCATCCAGTCATAAGTACCCCAGCCACACTTTCTCAAGGATCAGCTCTCGGACTGATCCCACTGACAGGCTGAAAAGCCAACCTTGGCTTAGAAACTCTTTGCAAAGAAGCAACAACCACTGTATAAATATCAGATAATAGCCAAATAGTAACATCTCTGCTATTCAGGAATTATAGGAAAAAAATAACAAGAAAAATATCATAATAGGTGTCGTATACAGATATATACCACGTAGCAGAAATAGAATTATGTTAGTGACATTTCTGCTAAGCAGGTAATAAGGGGAAAATACCTATAATCATCTTCATACGCATCTAAGACACATGTACGCGTCTTTTTTTTTTTTTTTTTTTTTTTTTTTTTTTTTTTTTTTTTTTTTTGTCACCGGACGGGCAGAGAAAATGGTATTATATAATATTTATTTCGCCTTGACAATTTTCAAGGTTATCTCTTCCCACAAACTATAAATCATCATTGATCCCAGTTCAAAGGTTTAATTTTTTCAAGCAAGACGCATATAATAATAATAATAATAATAATAATAATAATAATAATAATAATAATAATAATAATAATTATAATAATAATAATAAATAATAATAATAATAATAATTATAATAATAATAAATAATAATAATAATAATAATAATAATAATAATAATAATAATAATAATAATAATAATAAGAAGAAGAAGAAGAAGAGAAGAAGAAGAAGAAGAAGAAGAAGAAAAAGAAGAAGAAGAAGAAGAATATCCTATCTACTACACTCCCAAAATGCATTTACCTTTCCTTTTCAACTTAGTTTCACTCAGTGCTAACACATCCATCCTTCTTTTCACGAGGATGCTACCAACCTCCTCCCTTTTAATCACACTCACACCACAACCACGCACATTCACAGACCCAAGTACTGGGGTTCTGGCTGGAGCTCTTCAACCAGATAAAAATATTTGATAATATTGACTTTGAAGAAAAAACAGGCAACACTGGAGTACCTTATCGCTAACAAGAGAATATATCTGCTCTCTCTCTCTCTCTCTCTCTCTCTCTCTCTCTCTCTCTCTCTCTCTCTCTCTCTCTCTCTTATATATATATATATATATATATATATATATATATATATATATATATATATATATATATATATATATATATATATATATATATATATATGTATGTATATGTATAGATATCCGGATATATATATATATATATCAGTTTACCCCGACCGGGACTTGAACCTAGGACTTATAATTACTAAGCCAAGGCGCTAGCGACCACACCACAGAAGATTGAAAGGAAACTGACCTTATAGCTTGGATCTGCTATAGTAGGAGTGAACGCATTGTATCTGAATGCCACGATGTTCCTATTACAGTTTTCCCAACCTCATTCGTGGTTTCGTTTTCACATTTAATTCAGCTCCCAATCTCATTCGGGACCAGTAATAACCAAATCAGCACATTACATATGTGAAAACGGGAAGCAGCTTTACCCCCACCGGGACTCGAACCTGAGACTTATAATTACTAAGCCAAGGCGCTACCAACTACACCACAGAAGGTTAAAAGTAAACAGATCTTATAGCTTATATCTGCTATATTAGGAGTGAACGCATTCTATCTGAATGCCATTATGTTATGCGTTCACTCCTACTATAGCAGATATAAGCTATAAGGTCTGTTTCCTTTTAACCTTCTGAGGTGTAGTTGGTAGAGCCTTGACTTAGTAATTATGAGTCCTAAGTTCAAGTCCCGATCGAGATAAAAATGATTCATGTTTTCACATATGTAATGTGCTTATTTGGTTTTATATATATATATATATATATATATATATATATATATATATATATATATATATATATATATATATATATATATATATATATATATCTGTGATTACCTAATTGTGATTACCTAATTGTGCTTACGGGAAAGAGCCCAAAGCTCGTATCTTCCCGTCTCCTCATCGGTTCCATTTTAGACTTAGTGATACTTATCATACCTGTCCTTAAAACTATGGATTGAGATAGCATTAACTACCTCCTCGCTTAGCCAATTCCAATTATCAACTACTCTTACACTGAAAAAGTATGTGTGTGTGTGTGTGTGTGTGTGTGTGTGTGTGTGTGTGTGTGTGTGTGTGTGATTACCTAATTGTGATTACCTAATTGTGTTTACGGGAAAGAGCCCAAAGCTCGTATCTTCCCGTCTCCTGATCGGTTCCATTTTTAGTGTGTGTGTGTGTGTGTGTGTGTGTGTGTGTGGGTATAATGAATAACCGGAGATAAGGATAGCCATGGAAGTAAATATGCCCAAACTGAGTCCTTTCAAAAGCAGATCTCGACCCAGAAGATGAATCACCAAGATGCCCTTCAATCTATGATAATGAAGCGAAGCCCTGCCCCCCACACCAAAAAAAAAATAATAATAAAATGGAGGATATATATTACTTTTCGAATTATATAAATATAAGTGTATGTGAACCGGATAAGCGTCTGTCCAAACGAAAATATTATTATGCTCCAAATTTAATACTTCGACTTTTTCTATTTTTCTTCTTCTTTCACGAGGAATAGAGCCATCGACGAATCAAAATCGGTGTCATTTTTGACAGTTGGTGAAACTGAGCCCATTTTAATTTTATTATTCCGAATAGTGGCATAGAAATAAGGCAAAAAATTGGGGGGTAACATATAGCATATTTTTATCAGACATATAATAAGCGACCCTGAACTGCGACATAATATTTTAGCGTTATTCTAGCCCACCCTAAAAAAAAAAAAAATAATAATAATAATAATAATAATAAATAAAAAGAGCCTAAGACTCATTTATCACACTACATGACGCTGCCTCAAGACTTCTGGGGCTACTTTTTATTATTCAGATTTTTAGTTCAAAGGTAAATGATCTTTTGATGACCATTCCATTACTTGCTGGTTCTCTCTCGGTGAAAATTAAACCTTCGCGTATTGCTGTATAATGATCTAAGGAGCTTTTCTTGAACTTCTCTTTTATATCGCTACTACTTCCATCGCTGCTCTGCTGAGTTGACGAGTTTCATCCCTCCCCCACTGCCTAGGCCACGTAACACTCGCCAACTGGCCTCATCTCACAGATACTGTGTGGGGATTTGTAGCTCGCGGATTGGTCAGTGCAGAGACAGCATCTTCCCATCTACCTCCAGACTCTGGAACTCTCTTACTCCTTCTGTCTTTCCTAATTCTTATGACCTATCTTCCTTCAAAAAGCGGATCTATCGTCATATCAGGGAATAATCATCCATATCTCTAGGTCCTCTGTTCTGTGACTATTTTTTCTGTCTATCATTTTCCTTTGTGTAACATTACCTCATCTCTGACTTGTCCATAACCTTTTTCTTTTCCTACGTCTTGGTGTTTTCTCGTGCCTGGGCCTTTATAGATGAGGGCAGTTTTTGCCTGTCCCGGTGTCACACTCATAAAAAAAAAATTATATATATATATATATATATATATATATATATATATATATATATATATATATATATATATATATACACACACACACACACACACACACACACACACACACACACACACACACACACACACACAGTGTCTTATCCGCGCGTTCAGTGACACACGGAATTGCTCCTCTTAAATTTTAAACTGTTTCGAGTAACTAAAGTGCTTAGTGGAAAACTTTACCATAATTTCCAAAAATCTGAAATCCTGCAGAGTATTGTGAGTACAAAAACTAATATTTGTTGTAAGACGAGACTGTTCATATTAAAGGAAAAAAATTGAGAACTTTTTCGTGAGGAAGAGAGAGAAGCTGCCGTCCAGTTTCTGCCTTGAGGGAAATCTAGAAGAGTTGCCAGACGTGGAGCCTCACACCACATTACCTAATTTTTTGTGTAAACTGGGGAAAGCTCTGAAGCCGTTTTACCTGATCCTGTGGTTCTATATATTGTTAAAAACAGTATCCTTCCCATTTATATTAACTAGTTAGTTAGTTTGATACACGAAAAAATTGAATAATAAAAGAAAAAAAAAATTACCAAATACCCACCTGTCAACAGTACTGAGTTAAGTTGCCAAGTAGTACAGCAGTCCTATTTTCTTCATTTTTTTTGCTTTTCTTTTAGCTTTCTCGTTTGCTATTTTGTTATTTTGTATATATATTGAGTTAAATGTAAAGTCTAAATCCCGTGATAACATATCTAGGTTAGCAAGTCAGTATATCAGTTAGGAAGAATATATAACAGAAACAGGTGGGTGCCACCTCGAACACAAATTCGAATTTTCCTTCAGGTTTGACTTTTGTTTTTCTTTTTCTTTTTATACTTAAATTACCATGGTCAAGTTTTTAAGTTAAGATGTGTGTTACCAGAAAGGAGACAAACTGAGTCACTAAATAGCACTTATATGGAGATATAAAAATTCTGTGTGAAGGTAATTAGAAGTTTTTCTCTTTTCTTTTTTTTTTCCTCTTTCTCGTCTTCTCTCTATATTCTGTGAGAGGGAGAACATAAAAATGAAGCCATCTCTGTCCCAAACCTCTCCCACCCATGGGTCGGGAGAAGGGGTAGTCATCAGAGGACTTAAACAGAGAATCAAGAAGTTAGAGGAAATGGTTACAAGCCTTGATGATAAAATTCGGAATATGGATGGAGAAATGAAAGAGAATGAAACACTCAGAGAACAAATAAGATCTTTGGAGGAAGCAAATAAAGCACAAGGGCAGGAGAGAAAGGAACTAGAAAAAAGAATAAAGAAGCTGGAAGGGGAAAAGAGTCAACTAGAATCTAGAATTTCTAATCAAGAAGATAAAAACAAACAGCTAAATGACAACCTAAAGGAATTAGATGTTAGTTCACTGCTATCTTCTGAGAGAGACGAGATTGCTGCTTGGAATGTTCAGATTAAGGAAAACATTGAACAGTTCAGAAAAGAGTTCCAGGAGCTGAATATGGAAAATGATGCCATGAAAACGTCCTTTGCTGATGCACTAAAGGGGAATGTGGCAGTAAAAGAGGCTGTAAAGGTGGTGGCACTGGAAAACATACAAACAGTTGACTATAAAGAGACAGTAATCGAAAAAATGAAAGACGTTGTGATGGAAAGGGCAAACCCACTCATCAGACAGGCACTTGATAAGGAGAAGACAGTGGTAATCTCAGGCATAAGTGAATCCCAGGAGCCAACATGGCAGGGGAGACTTGAAGAAAATAAAGCTAACGTTGTAGACCTGATAAGAAAGCTTGGAGTAGTATGTGGTCCTGAGGATATTGTAAACATACACCAACTAGGTAAATATTCGAGGGAAGGAAAGCCGAGACCAACAAAAGTAACCTTTGAGAGAGGGGAGACATGTAGGGAAATATTGTTGAGAAAAAAAAGTCTAAAAGACCTTCAAGAATGCAAAGAAGTGTTCATTAGACGATACAGAACACAGGAAGAGATGGGAAAGATCAAAAACTTGTTGCAAGAGGCAAGAAGGTTAAATGATGAAAGAAATGAAGAAGAGAAGAAAAATTTTCGTTACGGAATACTTCCAGACAAAGGGGAGATAAAGAAGATAATGACAGAAGATCAGGGGATGGGGCCTCATTAAGATTGTTATACACAAATGCTGATGGATTAGCTAGTAAGGCAGTAGAATTAAAAGATAGGATTCACAACAGTAAGGCAGATATAGTAGCAATTACAGAGACTAAGTTGAGTGAGGACATAAACAGTGTCACAGTTTTTCCTAAGGGCTTCAGAATACTAAGGGTCGAAAGATCTGAGAGGACTGGTGGAGGGATAGCACTGCTCATAAGTGAGAGGATTCAAGTTGAAGAGATAAACTTGGCTATAGAAAGTGAGTTCAGGGAATTTCTTGTTGCTCGCATAAATACTGGGTCAGAGAGCATTATAATAACTGTTGTATACAACCCACCAAGGAACCAAAATAGGCTTGAAATTTATGAGGAAAGTCATATAGGTACGATTGAAGTCATAAACTCAGTTGTTAACATGGCGCGGGAGAAAAAATGTAGGATTTTGATTATGGGAGACTTTAATCATAAAGAGATAGATTGGATAAATCTTGACCCACACAGTGGTGAGGACTCCTTTGGGGCAAGATTCCTAGATTGCGTACAAGGGAATTTCCTACACCAACATGTAATGGAACCAACAAGAGCCAGGGGTGGGGATGAGCCATCACTACTTGATCTGGTGTTCACAGATAATGTGTTGGATATTGAAAATATTGAGTATGAACCACCAATTGGAAAGAGTGACCACTGTGTGCTGTTGATGGAGTATATCATTGAAGACATTCTTCCTGAGAGTAGAGGCACTGAGGACATGAGGAGGAAATATCAGAAAGGAGATTACATCAAAATGAATGAGCTTTTTGCAGTTATTGACTGGAGAACCTTATTTTACAACAAATCTGTACAAGAAATGTATGACATCTTTTGTGAGAAATATGGGAAGATAGTAGATTGCTGCATACCTTTCACCAAAGTAGGTGTAATTCATGCCAGAGAGAAATGGTTCGATAATGGGTGTAAAAGAGCTAAGGAGTGGAGAGACAAATGCTGGAAAAGGTATAGGAGGAGAAAAAACATAAATGCCTGGCAAACCTACAAAAGAGCAAGAAATGACTACCTAAGTAAAAGGAGAGAGGCAGAGAAAGATTATGAGAGGGACATCACCGGGAAGGCTAAAGAAAATCCCAAGCTTTTCCACAGCTTTATCAGAGGAAAACTGAAGGTAAAAGAACAGGTTTTAAGGCTAAAGAGAGCGGATGGAAGCATCACTGAGACGGACGAAGAGATCTGCAAAGAATTGAACAAGGAGTTTCAGTCAGTATTTACAGTAGAAAATACCCCACCCCCTCAGATTGCAGTGATAGAAGCTCAAGGGCCGGTATTAGAGAACATCAACCTTACAGCCACAGAGGTATGCAAAGCGCTGATGGATTTAGATGTTCATAAAGCTACAGGTCCTGATGACATATCCCCTCATGTGCTTAAAAAATGCGCAAACACAATATCAGTGGCACTAAGTATCATATTTAAGGAGTCATTGGAGTCGGGGGAGATTCCAAGATGCTGGAAACAAGCAAATGTGATACCTATCTTCAAAAAGGGAAGGAGGGATACGGCTCTGAACTATAGACCAGTTTCCTTGACCAGCATAGTTTGCAAACTTATGGAGAAACTACTAAGGAAACATATCTCTCTTCACTTGGAATCCTTCAACTTTTTGTCAGTGAGGCAACATGGCTTCAGAGAAGGAAGATCAACAGTAACAAACTTATTAGAATTTTATGATGAGGTAAGCCAAATCTTACAGGAAAGAGAGGGCTGGGCAGATTGCATATTCCTAGACTTCCAGAAAGCGTTTGACACTGTTCCACATGGGAGACTTATTAGGAAGCTGCAATCAATGGCTAGAATAGGTGGAAATGTCTTGGAATGGATAAAAACTTACTTAGAAGGAAGGGAACAGAGGGTTAGAGTAAGACACTCAGTGTCTGAATGGAGAAGAGTTAGTAGTGGAGTTCCACAGGGTTCAGTTTTAGGGCCACTTTTGTTCCTTGTATATGTAAATGACCTACCAGAGTGTGTAAATTCATTCATGAATATGTTTGCAGATGATGCAAAGATTGTGAAGAAAGTAAAAAACGAGAACAATGGTAGAGAACTTCAGGAGGATCTAAATAATCTGCATGAGTGGTCAGAAAAGTGGCTAATGAAATTCAATGCCTCA
>JAXCGZ010011333.1:147500-160000 GCA_037179515.1 Halocaridina rubra
CATGCAGATTATTTAGATCCTCCTGAAGTTCTCTACCATTGTTCTCGTTTTTTACTTTCTTCACAATCTTTGCATCATCTGCAAATATATTCATGAATGAATTTACAGACTCTGGTAGGTCATTTACATATACAAGGAACAAAAGTGGCCCTAAAACTGAACCCTGTGGAACTCCACTACTAACTCTTCTCCATTCAGACACTGAGTGTCTTACTCTAACCCTCTGTTCCCTTCCTTCTAAGTAAGTTTTTATCCATTCCAAAACATGTGTGTGTGTGTGTGTGTGTGTGTGTGTGTGTGTGTGTGTGTGTGTGTGTTGTGTGTGTGTGTGTGTGTGTGTGTGTGTGTTTGTGTGTGTGTGTGTAAAATAACCCAATCATAATTACCTAACTGTGCTTACGGGAAAGATCCCCAAGCTCGTAATTTCCCGTCTCCTGGTCGGTTCCATTTTGTACTTAGTGATACTTATCATACATGCCATTGTGTATGTGTGTCTGTGTACGTGTATACATATCAATATTACTACACGTACTACTCATGATGTTTTCTTTTTTTATTTTAAGCCTCATCTTTCTAACGACAAAAAAAATGCAGCCTCATTCGAAAATAAAAAAGTTTAAGAAGTAAAAAATATACTCAGACATACGCCTCCATTCCGGCAAAACACCTGGAAAATAAGACGCATAATTACGGTGCCAAGGCACTACCAACTACATCACTGAAGGTCTAAGCAAGAAGCAAACCTTACAGCTAACTGCTATACTAGGAATGAAAGCACATTTTCTGAATGCCTTTTTATTCGTAATATGAACAAAAAGGTATTCAGAAAGACTGCATTCATGCCTAGTATAGCAGTTAGCTGTAAGGTTTGCTTCTTCTTTTAAGACCTTTCGTGGTGTAGTCAATAGCGCCTTGGCACAGTAATTATGTGTCTTAGGTTCGAATCCCGGTCAAATGTAAAATATGATTGATCTAGAATTTTCTTTTTTAAATATCTCAAGAATTCCCCTCGTCAAAGTTTCCTAAAGACAGACCTTGAAGCCGCTTCCTCCACGACATCTGGTGAAAATTATTTGGAGGGAGGGAAAAAATGTTTCCTATTCTGCTCCTCCAACTGAAGGACTTAAATAGGACTGGTCAGGGCAACTCGATGTTAGGTCTCCCGAAGGTTTCAGTTCTTTTCCTATGCATACATTACTAACCGGATATTTTGGCGTACTCGTAACACATCTCTTACTCCCTCTTCATATCTGACAAGTCACAGCACTCCCCATCTCTGTTTTTCTTTGACCTCTTTCTTATATTTCTTGTTTTCTTGGTGTCCAGGCCTGATGAGGACAATATTCTTTGCCCACTCCGGTGACACAAACATCAAAAAGAAAACAGAATTCTTTTAGCTACTCCCTGTACCTCGTAAAGGAGGAAAATAGAGAGAGAGAGAGAGAGAGAGAGAGAGAGAGAGAGAGAGAGAGAGAGAGAGAGAGAGAGAGAGTCACGATTATTCTGCCTTCACAGTGGTTTTGAACGTAAAGATATTACCCGTGACCGCTACGCATCACTGAGCAAATGCATATAATAATCATTCACGCACGCGCATTCACGCTTATGCAAACTGCGCAAAAAGAATCCCTAAAGCGACGACGACGATGACATCAGCAACAACAACAACAACACTACAATAATAATAATAATAATAATAATAATAATAATAATAATAATAGTAGTAGTAGTAGTAGTAGCAGTAGCAGTAGTAGTAGTAATATTGGTAGTATTAATTAGTAGTACTAGTAGAAGTAATAATAATAATAATAATAATAATAATAATAATAATAATAATAATAATAATAATAATAATAATAATAAAAATAATAATATCTGCAAAAGTGTTTTTTAGACCAGATATGGAGATGCAAACAAAATCTGAATATATCTGACTTACTTGATTGCTAAATTCAGAACTAAATTTAATCTCTCAATATCACACAGGCAGATGACTCCATTTTTTTTCCGATGTTACGTAAATAGAGTTGATTCAGGTAAATCAAAACTAAATACCGAGTACTAATATACTTACCTGTAGACTCAGGTGCAAAAACAGGTAAATAATCTTCGATGAGGCGTTACGCTTTTGATCTACAAATATTGAATAAGGAGGAGGCTTCAAGGTCGTCCTGTAAACCTTGGACTTGTGGTCGTCCTTGAAACCGAGTCCTACAGAGATTATAGTAGACAAATAGGGTTGGAATATTTAATGACTGCATAGGTGAAGACGTGTTAATGGTCCGACAGATAATTGCTGTAGTTGCTATTTTAAGAGAGAGAGAAAAAAAACATCATGAATTATGTGCAAAAAAAAAAAAATTATAGTTGCTGATATTTCAAGAGAGAAAAAACATCTTGAATTATGTAGAAAAAAGATTCTAGTTGCTGATATTTCAAGAGGGGAAAAAACATATATCATGAATTATGTGAAAAAAAAATAAAGTTTTCTCTAGTTGCTGATATTTCAAGAGAAAAAAAAATCCATATCATGAATTATGTGCAAAAAAAAAAAAAAAAAGTTTCCTCAAGCTCAGCATATCCCAAGTATTTTCATGTGACGTAATTTTTCTTATATGTGGCTATCAAAATATGGGATAAAGTTTAATATATCATAAGCGTTTCGATATTCAACGTCTCTGATAATCTTTTAAATCATAGGACGAAATTTTTTTTCAGGTTCTAAAGTTGTACAAGAAAACACATGAGCATCCTCCTTTAAGAACGCCAATATCCCAAAAAGTCACTTCGCAACCAGCCATGGACTCAATACAAGGATTTATTCGTTGAAAAGCCACTGTCACGATCCAATATTGAGTATATTTGGTAAGATTAATCCTTTTTAATCCACTAAAATAGAATAATTTTTCATTTATTGGGTCTTCATGATCTATTAAGATTACCATTTTTATATGGGTCAATTTTGATTAAGTCATGTCACTACATACCTGGAAATATCCAAATACATAATGGCCGGGGGTGGCTGAATCAAAGCACACACGTTTACCACAAGCCAAATGTACCTCGGTCATTCCTCTTAGCTGGAATTACTTAAAGATATCTTTTTTGTAGGGTCCAACACTATTTCAGTATCTCGGTATTATCTTCTCATTTTTCGAACATTGAAAGAACTTCTCGGGCAATGAGCAATGCAGGTGTTTAATATGCTGAGAATAAGTTACAATTTTTCAGTTTAATCATGTGTTTTAAACACAAATACACATACACACAAATATAAACACAAATGGCAGAATCCATCTCGAGGCGGTGGCCGAGTCAAGGCATAAACCCAGTTACGTTTGTTTCACTATAAGCTAACCCATCTTCTTTAATTTTACACACACACACACACACACACACACACACACACACACACACACACACACACACACACACACACACATATATATATATATATATATATATATATATATATATATATATATATATATATATATATATATATATATATATATATATATATATATATATATATATATACATACATACACACACACACAAACGAGCAAGGAAGTAAATAAGTAAATAAAAGAGCAAATACTTGGAAAATTCATCCAGCGAAGCGGGACAGTTAAAGACCTAAAAAAGTACTTTAAAAATTGTCAAAGAAACTCAATCTATAATATTTAATTGGTCCATAGAACAGCATATGTGGAAACTACAAGGAATCATTAAAATAATATAGAGTTTAGAATGCTCCTTTCAACAGCGGAAGGCCCTATCTCGAGCCCACCTAGGGACGTTAGGAACAAACAAACAAACAAAACAAACAAACTTTATTTCCATTTCAATACAATGGGTATTCGTCAGCCAGGGCAAGCCCCAACCCCCCACTGTGGTGTCCAACCACAGCAGTACCTGCCAGGAAACAGCTTAAACTCTCGGTCTTGGACGGGAACCGATCTTTCGACCTCGTGAATGCGAAGCCAGCGCGTTACCACTGTACTAGCCAGGAAGGGTATCCAGTCTTAATCCTCCAGTTCCAACCTGTCCGTGTCCATCCACATTCATGGGGACTCATTGTTACAAGAAACGTTGCAAAGAATAAGATATTAAAGGGCAAAATAAGTAAAAAAAAAATTGCATTTTATTAGTTACTATGAATCCCCATTAGAATGGGGGTGGACACAGACAGGTTGGTTTTGGGATAATTAAGGCTGGATGCCTTACCTAACGCTCCATGGTGGGCTTGAAAACGGGTTTGTCACTTCCCGAATCGAGTGCGGTCCCCAGAACACTAATGGAGGTGCAATACTGAAAATATCTCTTCCATTTCCTTGGTATTCTCCAGTGAGGGGCAAGAATACTTCCTCCGTGTTCCCCTGCGTGTCAAAAAGACGATTAAAAAGGGCAGAGCAAGAGGACTAGGAAACCCTTCCTCTGTATTTACTAATCGCAAAGAGTCCCCATTGTAATGGGGAATATAAATAGCCCTGTTTAGGCTATTTAGATTAAAGAGAAGAGACTGGCACCTGATGTTTCTTTAGGTGCTTAATCTGGATCTCTGCCTTGTCCTTAACCTTTTTCTTTTCCTTTGTCTTGGTGTTTTCTCGTGCCCGGGCCTTTATTGATGAGGGCAGTTTTTGCCTGTCCCGGTGTCTCATAAAAAAATAAGGAAAAAGGCAGGTAAGGTGCAATTAAGTTAACCTAACCTAACCGAAGGAGACATTTTGAATTAACCAGATTTTTTATATTAAATCCCTTACAAGGTGCCTATTTTGGGATTGAAGTTGAATATTCTTGGATATTCGTTAAACACCTCATATTATCCCTTCACATCTGACAAGTCATTACACTCTCCATTTCTGTTTCTCTTTATTTTATGTATTCTTCGTGCCCAGACCTGATGAGGGCTGTTTTATTTTATTTTTTGGCCCGTTCTGGTGTCACAATCATAAAAAAAAAAAAATGAGAGTGCTTCACCTGGATTTGAGGTATATTAGATGCCTAGTCAGGTATTGATCTAAGACCAATTAGTTGCAACTCTCCTGGAAAATTATATCCTTATAATGAAGGCACTGCTATATAAATATCTATACTGATTGGCTATAAACTAGATCCAAAACAGAATAACTAAAAACTAGATGTTTCCAGCTTTTTTCAGAAAAAACTAGTCCTGCAGAATGTTGTAAAAGCATCACTCATGACCATATTTGTATTTTTTTTTTTTTTTACGCTAGCGACTCCAAAAATAGGTAGACGGTAAAGTCACACATATATACAATGGCCGAACTCCCCTTGTAAGAGATTGGCCGAGTCAAAGCACACATTCACCAGAAACTGACATATCCCAATCATTCCTCTTAGCTCCTTGGGGATAAAAGGATGCCACTGCTCTCCCCCACCAACCTGACTAGCCGTAGTTAGTTTACCCCAACCCACAGCTTCATCTCATGACTTACAGATAATATTCTATAATATTATCGTTTCCTTTGCTATGCAAAGTTATTCCTTACTTCAACTGGACGTTAGACCGGCATTTTATTATTGAAAACTATTATGAATTATTATTCTTATATTAAATATTAATCCTTTTAGGGGGAAGAAAAAAACCTTCTACGTGTTCCCCTGCGTAGCGGAAAAGTCGGCTAATTGAGGCAGAGCGGTGGGGATAGGAGTCGTCTCCTCCGTATTTTCCTCCCACAAAGTCATGTTTTGGCTTTGACTAAGCTGGCCTCTTATAAAGGGGGATTATGGCTTTTATATATAGATAGAATAAGTACTATGATTAAATATATCTTAGGAAAATATAGATTGCACACTAAGATACTTAGCTAAGCGTGTCCTGCTACTCTGGAATCCTTTGGATTTCCATAAGAATTTTTAACTGTATTTAGCTTTATGTTCTATTAGGTACTGAGGGGCAAACTTGATATTTCTCTAATATTTGTAGCTAGCGGATTGGTCGGTGCAGTGACTGCTTCTTCCCATCCACCTCCAGACTCTGGAACTCTCTTCCCCCTCCTGTCTTTCCTAATTCTTATAACCAATCTTCCTTCAAAAAACGGATCTATCGTCATCTCAGGGGCTAATCCTGCCATATCGCTCAGTCCTCAGTACTTGATTATTCTTTCAGCCTGTCCTTTTCCTATTGTGTATCATTACCTCATCTCTGCCTCGTCCTTAACCTTTTACTTTTTCTTTATCTTAATGTTTTATTCGTGCCCGGGCCTTTTTGATGAGAACAATTTCTTGTCTGTCCCGATTTCACACTCATAAAAAACTAAGTACAATAGAGGGAACATTTAAATAAACGATATTTTTAAGTAAAGATAACTGAAGATTCCTAGATATCTGACCCAATTATGCTTGTTCACTTATAACAGATGTTTTGCAATGTTGAGATGCCACAATTTACAGGTATGAAGTGTTTATAACCACCCATTGTCAAAAACATTTTCAGGCCTTTAGTCTTGTTGCTTTTTTTAATTTGTGCTTGTTTCTAAGTGTCAGTTTTTCAGAACTGTCACGAGGGAAACTGAAATGATAATCCATTGTCTTTATCAGTAGATATCAGTGGATAATCTTTTCCTCGTCGCATTTTAGAGGAATAAAACAAGAGGAAAATTTTGCATGAAACAATTTGACAACTTGGATATCCTTCAGCGAGGAGAAACAAATAAAAACAGTCAGACAATGCCTCAATACAGCTATCAGAGGTAATTATTAATTCGACAAGCACAAACAAAAAATGTGATCAAGTAACTTTTGCCTGAGTCAGGGGTCACAATAAATAATAACTTCTGGGTCAGTTGTATCACATTCTGAATGAATGTTCCGGTTTTGCGTCACGGACTCCCTTTTCTACCAAGGACTAGGACGGTTGCCTACTTGCAAGATGCATTCGTTACCCTGAGTGCATGCCCTTGCTAACCTCAGACCGTGACGGGGCGTGAAGCCTCGACCTGACGCCTTAGAGTCGCGGACGCTACCGCTTGAGCAATGAATCTGAGTCAATATATATCGTATTTACCTGTAAGACTTTTTTAAGTTCTTGTAGCATTTACAACAGATAATAAAATATGTAGGCCGTCTTTACTGATGAAAAGACTCAAGGGATGTAGTACATGCTTTATTTCTGCTTTGAGTGTTAATATTAGTTCCCATTATGGTGGTTGGATGCCCTGTCTAACACCCCGCGGCAATCTCTATCACAAGCCTGTCACGTTCCGAGTCGAGTGTTCTAACCACTGCACTACCGCGGTCTCAAAGTAGCATAGATGCCATAGCGATAAGTGAAAGGATATCAGTATGTCAAATTTTCTCAAGTATAAAATCAAAGACATTCTCAGAAATGAGCAAGAACCTAAGAAAAGCAGAGAAGGTGTCACCAAGCATGTGCCTAGCCTAAGAGAATCAAGTTTTTATTCCATTCTTAATCCCTATTATGGAGATGGACAATGAGACGTTGACAATGGGAAAATATGGGTGGATGACCCTTCTAACGCTCCGCGGTGGATTCGATCGCGGGTCTGTCACTTCCAACAGAAACTGTTGATTCTCTGAGTTTTAATGCAAAAGCTCGGACATAACTCCCTTAAAAATATGAAACTATGATGTTAGGAAATCCAACTTGGGATGGTATAAAGCGGTAATTCTCAACCAAGAGGGTATGACCACCTTGGGGGTTATGGGAAAACTATAAAGGGGCCACTGCATAATAAGTTTTGCCGATTCTTAAAGGAGTTATTTGAGATTTCACAAGTCCAGTCCATGTCTGTGACACACACACTGGGGCTCTACTTGAGAGACTGCAGCAACACGACCAGTTGCTAAGTGGGCGTTGCAGCAATAGGCCTAATTATTTCCTGTTCATGTTGTTCCTTTCACACGCTTTATTTTCCAACGTCCTTTGTGAGGGGACGGGGGAAAAAAGGAATGGGGGGGGTAACAGCACGTTGCAATATAATAAAGGGAGAAAGGGAGTGAAAAAGGTTGAGAACCGCTGGTATAAGGATTGCCTTAGAGATGGCTGCCAATGTCAAATTAATATTTGCTCTTGAAGAAAAATTACATGGATATATTCAGAGCGTGATTTGTAGTGGAAATGTAATGCAGAAAGTTTCCACATATTATTATTATTATTATTATTATTATTATTATTATTATTATTATTATTATTATTATTATTATTATTGTCTTCTAAAGAAAAATTACTCACACATCTTTAGATAAAACTAATTTCGAACACAAATATGCACACTAGCTTAGTACTATAAAAGTCTAGCCATTTACGTGCGAAACTGCACTGATAAACCATTGTTGCAAATCATGCAGATGGCCTCAACAGCTATTAACCTACCCAGTAAAGACAAAATTACACCATCATCATCATCACCATCATCCTCTCCATAATAACTATGATGCTAAGACTACCGAAAAACCATTTTGATATAAACCTGCATGACGGGTCTTATACAAGATTTCTCTCAACTTGTATACGAATTAACGTTTTCAGATCAGGTCGTTAGTTCAAAATGAATAATGCAAAGAGAAGAAAAACAATGTTCCGGTTTTACGTCACGGACTCCCTTTTCTACCAAGGGCTTGGACGGTTGCCTTTTTGCGAAGGACTTGTTTTTATCAGATGTAATCGTTACCCTGAGTGCATGCCCTTGCTAACCTCAGCCCGTGACGGGGCTCGAACCCTCGACCTGACGCCTCAGAGTCGCGGACGCTACCGATTGAGCCACGGTGACTACAGGGAGAAAAAAATAGATGCAGGCAATCTACTTTTCGTTTTTCTTTTCCTCTTATTTTTATTTCCATCTTGATTTGTTTCATTTTATTTGTATGAGGAACACAAGTCGCGCACAGTCATTTTCATACCAGAAGGTAAAAGAGTGTCGGCAAAAGTGCGCTCCTAATACCTCAGGATAAGTTTGGAAGTTGATGTAATATCAGATGTTAGTGCAATCAGTCATGTCTTTATATTTATGAGTGTGACACTGAGACGGGCAATGAAATTTACCCTCATCGGGCCCGGGCACCGAGAAAACATCTAAGAATAAAAAAGAAAAAACAGGGATGGAGAGTCTTGTGACTTTTCAAATGTGAAGGGATAGTATAAGATGTCTTCTTGGTTGTAGATTTTATAATGACATGCAACATGTAATCCAACTGGAAATGTTTAAGAAAACTAATTTAAGGTACATAAAAATAACTGACAACTCAGAGGTTTTAATAAGTAATGAGAGACAACAAGGGATAAAATGTTTTCTTGTTTAAAGAAGAGCGAAATAAAAATTTTATATATTAAAGTTTCAAGCTTTTTTCTATTAAAGAAACTGTAAAGAGTAAGAATAGATATACTGTATAGTTTGCATAGGCCTATGACGTGCCGCAGGTAATGCCTTCCGCTTTATGTTGGGTGTCCGTGTGACATGTTTTGCAAGGATTTTTTTTTCTTCATAATTTGATTAAATGCTTCTTGATTTATGTACTTGACTGACGCTGTGATGCGCAATTAATTAATCAAACAACAATAACAACATCAACAACAACAACAAACAACAAAAACAACAACAACAACCCACACGACAGCAGCGCAAAAATTAACGGAAAAAAAATTCCAATATATATATATATATATATATATATATATATATATATATATATATATATATATATATATATATATATATATATATATATATATATATATATATATATATACAATTAAATATCCTCTCTTTTATATATAGAAGTGGCACTCACCTAAAAACTGGGCCAATGGATTCAAAAATGCCTACTGGTTAAGGGACTACGGAATAAACACCAAAACTATTGCCAACGCCCACACCAGAGGCGCTTACAAGTCCCGCAGAACAGGGTGCTCTTCTCAATCCCCGAGCCTATATCCAGAAAAAAAAAAATCTAATTACTTTGCTAATGGACAAGATAAGAGTTTTTGGCAAGTCATGTGTTCATTCACTGATGATATAATAGCAAGCAGAAGGTCACTACTGTGTGTAGAACACATGACAAGTTTAATAGTGACGGAAAATGGCAAACATTTGCCCAGGCAACAGATTTTTTTTCTCTTTTAATTCTCTTAACTCTAAGTCTGATGTTTTCTGAATCCTCTCTTTTTGGGGTTCTTCTTCTCTCCTTCTTCTTCTTCTTCTTCTTTTTCTTCTTCTTCTTGCTTACATAGGCAAGAGCATAATTATTTCTCTGTCTTAAAGAAAATAAATCTTTGATAACTGCTACGCAAAACAGAACCGGAATTATCCAACCCAATTATTTGCTTTTACGATTCAGAAAAACATTCGCGCAAAATATTTGCCAGAACTCTTTTCGCGCATCTCCGGGGGAGGGATGAGTAAATCTGTGCCTGGAAAAAAAAATGGAAGATGTCTTTTATACCTTATTTTTAATAAATGAAGTACATGATGTTGCATAATTATTCCCCATTCAGAAACCTGGACAAAAAGCCTCAGAGGTGAGTTCAATTTCCTAAAAAGATGAAGAAGAAAAAACACTGAACTGTCGATGGATACAGAGTATAGCCAGAAGCTTTTCGAATATCATGGTTTGACCTTCAAAAACTGGTTTTTACGATGGTGGGACCACAGCCTTATACCAGTTCCTTGCTCGCAAACAGATGTAATCCTTTTGAGGTTTACATATGCTAATGGTCTTGGGGTTATGGAATAATAACCCAAAGTACACTTAAACTCACGAATAACAGAGATATTATTTGGAACATGTAAAGAGGAGGCACCTCAGGGTGTTCTATGGTTATTCATAGCTGAAACTAACGATTCAAAGAATTATATAACTACATAGGGTACTGGTTGTCACCCTTCTTTGCAAAATCCGAAATATTTTCAAGCGGCACATTAAAATGAAGATTCCCAGTCCCCTCACTGCCCCATTTAGTCGACTCTTACGACACGCAGGGGAACACGGAGAATGTATTCTAGCCCCCTAACTATATATACAGTATATGTAGCAGGCTGACCCATGACATCACCCGCCCGTTGTGATACTACAGGTGAAGGGTCTTTTGGACTTAAATAAGACTGCCCAGGACAGTTCGATGTTAAGTCTTCCTTCAGTTACGGTTCTTTTTCTATGCCTACATCAACACCGAATATTCTCGGATATTCGTTGCACATCTCTTATTATCCTTCCACATCTGACAAATCACAACACTCCCCATTTCTGTTTCTCTATGTTTTCTTCTTGTCCATGCCTGATGAGGGTAGATATATTTATTTATCTTTTTGGCCTGTCCTGGTGTCAATTAAAGAGAAAGAAAAAAAAAGGCTATCGGTAATAATATCCGGTGCTACTTTGGGTTGTTATCTAAGTGTCATGAATTTACTTTGGTATGCGATGTACTATTTATATTGGGATCTATAACCTAGCCTAACCTAACCTCTATTTAGCATTTTTAGCCGATGTACGTGCTGTTTATCGCTAGGATATCTACAGTGTAGATAGTTTTCCCTGTAGATAACAAGCCAAAGTAGCATCGAATATCCATTACAAAGCTACTACTAATATGTGCCTCGATATTTTGAAATATTTTTTAAATGCATTCCTGAAAACATTATTCTGATGTGTACCTAAATCATCAATAGGCTTATGTGGTCTTTGAAATATTAGACTCATGAACTGTCTGCGACATAGGCCTATACGAATCACGTCCTATTACGAGGGTTTAAACTAACAACATTTTGCTGGCTATTTACTGAACTAGCAAAGAATACATTGCTGGTCTCCAGTAATTCGTAATAGTATATTAGCCCTAGGCACCAGCCACCAGTTGCGATATTACAGCTGAAGGTGTTTTGGAGTTAAATAGGACTGTCCAGGACAGTTCGATATTAAGTCTTCCTTCAGTTACGGTTCTTTTTCTATGCCTACATCTCAATCGAATATTTTTGGATATTCGTTACACATCTCTTATCATCCCTTAACATCTGACAAGTCACAACACTTCATCTCTATTTCTACTTTGTTTTCTTCGTGCCCAGGCCCGATGAGGGCAGTTGAATTTATTTATTTTTAGTCCGTCCTGATGTCACAATCATAAAAAATAGAAGAAAATATCATCGACTACAATAAAACTACACATTCAAGCATATCAAGGAATTCTACCTATCTGGGATGCAAAGCAGTGTATATAAAATTATCCACCGACACAGTATAATATATATAAAATCAGGCAATTTTTTCTTATTTATGGTCTAGAATTATTCTTTTTTTACGTATCAGTCGAGTCAACCCCATGAAGAAAACTTGGAGAGCTTCCTCTGTTCCCTCTAATATTGAGAGGTAATGGACGGTACCGATGCTGCTAAGGCATGAAATAAGTACTCTTTTCTTCGGTCATATTCTCGCTAATTCAGCATGGACTGTAAAATTTCGTGTCTGAAAAGTCATAGAGTCCGGAAGTGCATCTCTCTCTCTCTGCAGTCAAGTGAAGA
>JAXCGZ010011333.1:165000-202500 GCA_037179515.1 Halocaridina rubra
ATCTCTTAGTTCCAGTCCCGCCTTGCTGCTGCCCTGCACACACACACACACACACACACACACACACACACACACACACACACACACACACACACACACACACACACACACACACACACACACACACACACACACACACACACACACACACACACAGAGCATTATAATAACTGTTGTATACAACCCACCAAGGAACCAAAATAGGCTTGAAATTTATGAGGAAAGTCATATAGGTACTATTGAAGTCATAAACTCAGTTGTTAACATGGCACGGGAGAAAAAATGTAGGATTTTGATTATGGGAGACTTTAATCATAAAGAGATAGATTGGATAAATCTTGACCCACACAGTGGTGAGGACTCATTTGGGGCAAGATTCCTAGATTGCGTACAAGGGAATTTCCTACACCAACATGTAATGGAACCAACAAGAGCCAGGGGTGGGGATGAGCCATCACTACTTGATCTAGTGTTCACAGATAATGTGTTGGATATTGAAAATATTGAGTATGAACCACCAATTGGAAAGAGTGACCACTGTGTGTTGTTGATGGAGTATATCATTGAAGACATTCTTCCTGAGAGTAGAGGCACTGAGGACATGAGGAGGAACTATCCGAAAGGAGATTACATCAAAATGAATGAGCTTTTTGCAGTTATTGACTGGAGAACCTTATTTTACAACAAATCTGTACAAGAAATGTATGACATCTTTTGTGAGAAATATGGGAAGATAGTAGATTGCTGCATACCTGTCACCAAAGTAGGTGTAATTCATGCCAGAGAGAAATGGTTCGATAATGGGTGTAAAAGAGCTAAGGAGTGGAGAGACAAATGCTGGAAAAGGTATAGGAGGAGAAAAAACATAAATGCCTGGCAAACCTACAAAAGAGCAAGAAATGACTACCTAAGTAAAAGGAGAGAGGCAGAGAGAGATTATGAGAGGGACATCACCAGGAAGGCTAAAGAAAATCCCAAGCTTTTCCACAGCTTTATCAGAGGAAAACTGAAGGTAAAAGAACAGGTTTTAAGGCTAAAGAGAGCGGATGGAAGCATCACTGAGACGGACAAAGAGATCTGCAAAGAATTGAACAAGGAGTTTCAGTCAGTATTTACAGTAGAAAATACCCCACCCCCTCAGATTGCAGTGATAGAAGCTCAAGGGCCGGTATTAGAGAACATCAACCTTACAGCCACAGAGGTATGCAAAGCGCTGATGGATTTAGATGTTCATAAAGCTACAGGTCCTGATGACATATCCCCTCATGTGCTTAAAAAATGCGCAAACACAATATCAGTGGCACTAAGTATCATATTTAAGGAGTCACTGGAGTCGGGGGAGATTCCAAGATGCTGGAAACAAGAAAATGTGATACCTATCTTCAAAAAGGGAAGGAGGGATACGGCTCTGAACTATAGACCAGTTTCCTTGACCAGCATAGTTTGCAAACTTATGGAGAAACTACTAAGGAAACATATCTCTCTTCACTTGGAATCCTTCAACTTTTTGTCAGTGAGGCAACATGGCTTCAGAGAAGGAAGATCAACAGTAACAAACTTATTAGAATTTTATGATGAGGTAAGCCAAATCTTACAGGAAAGAGAGGGTTGGGCAGATTGCATATTCCTAGACTTCCAGAAAGCGTTTGACACTGTTCCACATGGGAGACTTATTAGGAAGCTGCAATCAATGGCTAGAATAGGTGGAAATGTCTTGGAATGGATAAAAACTTACTTAGAAGGAAGGGAACAGAGGGTTAGAGTAAGACACTCAGTGTCTGAATGGAGAAGAGTTAGTAGTGGAGTTCCACAGGGTTCAGTTTTAGGGCCACTTTTGTTCCTTGTATATGTAAATGACCTACCAGAGTCTGTAAATTCATTCATGAATATGTTTGCAGATGATGCAAAGATTGTGAAGAAAGTAAAAAACGAGAACAATGGTAGAGAACTTCAGGAGGATCTAAATAATCTGCATGAGTGGTCAGAAAAGTGGCTAATGAAATTCAATACCTCAAAATGTAAGGTAATGAGAATGGGTACAAGTGCAAGAAGGCCCAAGCTTGACTACTCGGTGGCTGGAGTACAACTTCAAGAGACAGAAAATGAGATCGATCTAGGAGTAAACATACTGGCAGATTTGTCTCCAGAAATACATATAAATGGCGTAGTAAGGGCAGCATATGCATTCTTATCAAATGTAAGGGTAGCCTTCAGGCACATGGACAAGGAAATGTTCAGAAATATTTATGTAACCTATGTGAGGCCAAAACTGGAATATGCAGCCCCCTTTTGGAATCCGCACTTGAAAAAGCACATAGCTAAGCTTGAAAAAGTTCAAAGACATGCCACGAAACTGGTGCCAGAAATACGCAATCTCGGTTATGATGAGAGGCTGAGGGAATTAGACTTGCCATCACTCGAAGCTAGAAGAGTAAGGGGGGATATGGTGACAGTCTTTAAATTCCTTCATGGTTATGATAGAGTGGATAGGGATCGATATTTCGATATGGCTGGCTCTAGAACTAGAGGTCATAGTTTGAAGCTTCGTAAGAAAACTTCTTTGCAGGATGTAAGGAAATACTTTTTCAGTGTAAGAGTAGTTGATAATTGGAATTCGCTAAGCGAGGAGGTAGTTAATGCTATCTCAATCCATAGTTTTAAGGACAGGTACGATAAGTATCACTAAGTCTAAAAATGGAACCGATCAGGAGACGGGAAGATACGAGCTTTGGGCTCTTTCCCGTAAACACAATTAGGTAATCACAATTAGGTAATCACACACACACACACACACATATACATATATATATATATATATATATATATATATATATATATATATATATATATATATATATATATATATATATATATATATATATATAAAACGAACAGAGGTGGTAGTAAAGCTAATCATTGAGGAACCCCAGCCTTGCTCCAGTCTGTCTCTGTATTTCTAACTCCGACCCTCTGCTATCTAATTAGGCTTTTATCCACCCAAAGATAAATCTATCTATTCTTGCCTATACATTTAGCCTTTTAATTAATCTTTTCTGTAGGGTTGTACCAATATGATCTGATAACCTATGAATATTGCATCTCCCAAATCCTCTCTCTCCAATATGAAGAGGTTACCCTATGGCAAAACTTTCAGCAAGTGCATGTCGCCCCTCAGAACAGAAATTAGAAGGTCAAACTTGTTATTTTTATTTATTTTTTTACTTATTGGCAGTTGAGATAAAGTGTGTGTGTTGGCTAGATAGCGTATATGACCAGTAGAGAGAGAGAGAGAGAGAGAGAGAGGAGAGAGAGAGAGAGAGAGAGAGAGAGAGAGAGAGAGAGAGAGAGAGAGAGAGAGAGAGAGAGAGATTTTCTTAAAGGCCTGCAATTACCTTTTATCCTTTGAACTTAATGGGGACTTTTATTCAAGAGAAATTGATAGCTTATGTAAAGCTAGCGAATGGATATAGCAAATATACGGAACAAAACTTTGCGTAATGATAATAATAATAATAATAATAATAATAATAATAATAATAATAATAATAATAATAATAATAATAATAATAATAATAATAATAATCTTTTTATATATAGGAGCCATATTCCCCCTTATAAGGAGGTGACTGAGTCAAAGAAAAATACTTTGCCTCATTACGGGAAGAAAATACAAAGGGGGGGATTCCCAGTCCCCTCGCTCCGCCGCATTTAATCAACTTTTACGACACGCAGGGGATCACGGAGAAAGTATTCTTACCCCTCCCTCAGGGAGAAATAATAATAATAATAATAATAATAATAATAATAATAATAATAATAATAATAATAATAATAAAAATAATAATAATAATAATAATAATAATAATAATAATAATAATAATATAAATTATAATAATAACAACAAGAATAATAATAATAATAATAATAATAATAATAATAATAATAATAATAATAATAATAATGATAATAATAATAATAATAATAATAATAATAATAAAATATTTCCCTGAAGTGATAGAGAATGTCATTTGGTTAATTTTTTTCGTGGTGACAATAAAAGGTCTTCATTTGACTCCCACAAGACTACCACTGAACAGTTGTTTGCGGTAAGAAGAGATTGTAACATAGATTACAAGCAATAAACTCGACGTAAGCAATAACTGTTGTGGTATACAATACATGTCATTGAAACACACACACACACACACACACACATCACTAAGTCTAAAAATGGAACCGATCAGGAGACGGGAAGATACGAGCTTTGGGCTCTTTCCCGTAAACACAGTTAGGTAATCACAATTAGGTAATCACACACACACACAGAGTTAAGCTGCAAAAACTCAAAGACAGGCCACGAAACTGGTGCCAGATATACGCAATCCCAGTTATGATGAAAGGCTAAGGGGATCAGACTTACTGTCACTCGAAGCTAGAAGAATGAAGGGGATATGGTGACGATTTTTAAATTCCTTCATGGTTATGACAGAGTGGATAGGGATCAATATTTTGATATGACTGGCACTAGAACTAGAGGTCATAGTTTGAAGCTTCGTAAGAAAACTTCTTTGCATGATGTAAGGAAGTACTTTTTTTTTTTTTTAGTGTAAGAGTAGTTGATAATTGGATCTGCTAAGCGAGGAGGTAGTTAATGCTAACTCAATCCAGAGTTTTAAGGACAAGTATTAAAATGGAACCGACTAGGAGAAGGGGAGATACGACCATATGGCTCTTTCATGTAAGCACAATTAGGTAATTACACACGCACGCACACGCACACACACACACACACACATATCTTTACTCATGATATTTCCCATGGACCAGAAGGCCCGCACTCACAATTTACTTATAATTTGCGTGTTCCTCTAACTTTTTTTTTCTGGGCCAATTCTACGGCTCTTTTATAGCCGCTACCAACATCCGACCTTGAAATAGTTTAACGAGGACTAACCCTCAGGTGTTCGCCTTAAAAAATAAGTTTTTCTTTTTCTTTTCTCGGGGGGTGGGGGGGGGGAAGAAGTGAGTGGAAAGAGGGCATCGGGCATATCAAGAAGAATCATTCTGTATAAGTACCCAACCGAATGCCAAACTGACAAATATCTATAATGAAAATATAAAATAATACAAGAAATTATGACAGTCAAAATTTTTTAAACATGAAGCTGATAAATGCAATAACGGAAATATAAAAAGAAAACCAACAATGAGGAGAGTTTAAGTAACATTATGAAATATTTAGACAAATATTGGAATACAATGACATTCAACATAAGACAGACGAAAGTTTATAAGAACATAAATTTGTACGAGAGAGAGAGAGAGAGAGAGAGAGAGAGAGAGAGAGAGAGAGAGAGAGAGAGAGAGAGAGAGAGAGAGAGATAAGGTTGCACGTATAAACACGTACCCTCTACATTATCTAGTCATCCTTACAAACATTCTATTTACTGTACGGCTGCACAGTACATGTGCAGTGCCTTCGCCGGCGTTACGTTATTTTTCACCATTCGTTAAACGAATGAAACGGCGCAAATAAGGAACCGGATTTATCATGATGATAATTGGAGGAACCTGAGCAAGTAGTAAAATCTTAACTGACACGTGACACGAAGGGCATGAGATAAGGGTCGGGAGTTGCAGCCTCTTAAAAAAAAAAAAAAAAAAAAACACACACACACACACACACACACACACACACACACACACACACACACACACACACACGCTCAAACACAAACACCACCCGAAGGTCAGAAAGGCCCTTTGCATACTCTAAAAAGGACTCCAGCAAAACACGCCTCTATAGCGTTTTTTAAAATGCTCCAGTCTGCTTACGAATGCCTGCTTAGCTTGATAAATGGAAATTATTTTCAGCCTTTTGAAACATACATGACTATTGCACAACCTACTAGAATATGCAATAAATATACAATTATTGGATCTAGTAAAGAAGAGTAACCCTGGGGTTATTTATATTTACAAGGCAAGGGACCTAATCTAACCAAACCCAGTTTAAATAATTTCGGGGTTACTTAACTTTATATAAGGGTTTTGGGGGTTACTCAACTTTAAAAGATCCCACTTATTTAACAAAACCTAAAGACATAGCATGAGTATATTTTTTGTGACACCGGGACAGGCAAAAAACTGCCCTCATCAATAAAGTGAACTCATATCATCGAGTAATGAAGTTTTTACCCTGTCATTTCTTGGTAATGTACATTTCACAGTCCAATTGACGTAAAAAACTATAAATAACAATAATAATTACCACTCCCTTGTAGGATTTTCAGCCTGTCAGTGGGATCAATCCGACACGTGATCTCTGAGTTTCACGAGAGTGTGACTGGGGAATTAAGTCTGGCTGTTCTTTCTAATGGCTCACGGTGGGTTCGATCGCGGCTCTGTCAACTCCCGAGTTGAGTATTTTAACCACTTGGCTGCAGTGGTATCCTGTAAGAAATTAATCATACAATATACGAAGTTCTCGAAAGAGTACAATGTTAAATATTATTAAATACAAAAATATGACTATATTCATATTTTTATATGATGTTTTGTTGATTAATTCATTAATCTGTTATTTTTTTTATATGTGTTTATCAATACATGAGAACTCCAGGATAGACGTTATTACCCTTATAAAAGCTCTAACTCTTGAAAGCAGAAATATACTGTTGACTCCACACATATAACGGGGTACTGATCGGGTCTGCTGAGCTGACAGGGACTGCTACACAATTTGTTTTTTCTTTGATGTTCTCCCTTGAGGGTGAGCGGACCTTCCCTTGTGGCCCGCAGGTGGGTGAAACTGCTACACAAGAGTAGCCTTTGTGCATGTCTTTAGGTATGGATGTCATTCATCCATAATTCTGATCTATGATAATATATGCCGTAACCCCCCCAAAAAAAATAAAAAAATAAATAAAAACTCCAGAGCAAAGATTATTCTGCGATATGGCAACTCTGTCAGTAAAAAAAAAATCATATTTACATATTCTCTACCTAAGTGTGGAAATGTACTGACATAATAAAACATATATACAAAAAAATTATTTGGTGGATTCACAACCATATTCTATAAATAAACACTAAATTACAAAAAGCATAATGCAAATAAAAATAGTTCCAAATGATATGGCCCCACATCACCACACCCAATCTTGAGAAGCAAACATGCAACTTGGGACACATTACCAAGGCCCACACCCTTTTAGACACGAGGTTCTCACCCTATGATTTCCTTAGATTTCTGTACATAACAATTGCCATCTTCGTCTAATGTTGCATCTGCCCATAGCCTCTCATTTCTCTAATAGCTCGAATACCTTGCCTGAAGACGCCAATAGTGTTCCCTGGTATCCTTACCCTGAAGACTTAACCTGCGGGATGGGAAGAATTCTGGCTGCCATTTTATCCCCAATGAGCTAAGAAGAATGATAGAAGTATATTAGTTTTTTTGGTAATTATGTGTTCTTTGACTCGGCCACCTCCTTATAAGGGAGAATTGTGGCCATTATATGTGCATATGTATGTGTCCAAGATAGGTTTACATTAAAATACTTTTCTGATTAATCTGGTAAAATCCTAGTTTGCTGGTCTGGCACTCCAGAATATATATATATATATATATATATATATATATATATATATATATATATATATATATATATATATATATATATATATATATATATATATATATATATATATATATATATATATATATATATATATATATATATATATATATATATATATATATATATATATATATATATATATTAAATTCATTCGATACTAAGAAACATTACAGAAAAATATTTTACCCCCATTTTCTCCAAATAACCCATAAAATATAATAATTTAATAAAGCTTACAAGTTGGGGGGTGGGGGTGGCTGCAGCCACTCTATATGTACGGTTCAAAATAAGAAATAATTCCCCTGCAACAAAAAATTTGCCCACCCTATCAAGGACCCCGAAGTGGGCATACCTCTGCCGGTAAACCACACCCTGTAGCATCCATAAAACTACGTAGCTTAAAGTAGGAAAACACGAAACTTGTAAATGTTAGTTGCTCATATCCCGCGTTCTATTGACTATGATCCACACTACATCGCATGATCAAGTTTTTTTAACCCAGTAGCCTAAGCCAGAGTTTTAGCATGATGAAAGTTATATGTCTAACATAGGCCCACACCCCAAATGATAATATTCACAAAAAAGTCATTTGTACGAATTCAAAATAGAACAATAATACGAAACTTGTTTGCCAGCTCTAATGGCTTTACTCACACACACACACACACACACACACACACACACACACACACACACACACACACACACACACACACACACACACACACACACATAAACAAGCGTGTGCGCCAAGCAAAAAGGTAGTAAATGTTAACTCAATACATAGTTTTAAGAAATAATATGATGAGTATCACTGAGTACAAAATTGGAACCGACCATAAACACACAGGCAATTAAACACACACACACACACACACTGCATTTTGGACGAGAATTGAACTGAGCAGAAACAAGTATATATCTGAACACCTTTGCATGTTGGCTAACATGATGATACAATTTATATTCCTTTTTTTCAGTCCAGAATCAACAGTAAAATAAAAAAAAAATAAAAAAAAACATTAAAAATATTCTAATAATATTTGCATCTCAGGAATATACAGTAGTCAGAAATCTGCGATGTCTCAGGAATTCACAGACATGATAAATTAACCATAACGACGATGAGTTCAAGAGTCGGTTTCTAAGCATAAGAGCAGGAAGCCTAATTCAACATAGCCTACACTTCCTAAAACCTATTTAAACTATATACAAATAAGTGAGTGAGTGAGCGAGCGAGTGAGCAAGTGAGCGAGTGTGATTAACACATAAATCTGACTAATCTGTAGAGTCAATATTTGAGAAAATAAGATTTTAATACGGAGAAAACAATAAGCTAATAAAACAAGCAATAAACGCAAGTATTTTGATTTGAAGTAATAAAGAATAATCTTTAAAATTCTACACCATCTGTAAAAGCATAAATAGCTCTTTACACTCAAGATTGCTCAGTTTCCAAAACAACAGGAAAACACAAATTAAATGACTATCACTGTTCCTTGCCTCTGCTTTTCCAATCCCCTTATAAGGGGAAAATGGCTCATGTATATAGACAGATCATTGTTCCTTGCCTCTGCCTTTCATTAGAGATCCTTAACCTTAATTGTCTTAATTTAGAGAGGAGAAGAGTCCAAGCGTTCCAGAAAGAGATGATCAGAAGCCCTCTCTGAATGGCTGCTGGAGATTTGTAAACCCCAACCGGTAGCCAATCTCCCCCCCCCCCTCTATTTTTTTGTCTTTGATTTGAAGAATCTCTTGAGGTCTCATCACCCTTTGACCTTTTCAAGTGGAATTTGTCCCAACACCTGAGGTTCTTTCATCTCATCCCATATGCATTTTTATGACGTACATGAATCCTGGGGATCTGTGTTCATTTTTTTCTCTGTGATGGTTCGAGAGGTGACAGACCCGCGATCAAGGCCACTTTAGGGCGTTACGAAGGGCATCCAACCTAAATTCTTAAGCTCCCTGTCTCTATCCACATCCAAAATAAGGTTTAATACTGACATTAAATGGCAAAACAGCACCAACGTAACTGATAGGACTGGGGATGTCATTTTTTCCAGTCTTGTTTTAAGTATTTCATTTTTTTTTATGTCATTCTTACTTTACAAGATCTGCGATTCTATTGAAAAAGACAGTCTAATTATTCCTCAGGTTTTTCGTAATTCATATTCTCTTGTTTTTCTTTCAAGAAATTCAGTGCTTCAGATGTTACTAAACTTGACACCATCTTGGTTTTTTCTTTAATAAACTGACTAACATCATCTACTGCTACATCGTATTTCGATTTTTTTTCCAATTTTCTCCCTGGCTTGTTATGTGTTTCCCATCTCCCCAATCTATTTTTTTTTTCCGTTCGTGTTTTTTCTAAGTTTATCAGCCCTATTTTTCACATCCCAATGCTTCGCATTTTATATTCAAGATGGAGAAGATCTATTAATAACTTCCAACTTTATGGTATTTTAACTATAATTCTTCGATTATATTTATGAAATCATATAAAAAAAAAGCCTTCACCTGAACAGCTGAGGATATATTTAAAAAAAAAAACGTAGTTTCCCAAAAATAATTCAGCAAAAAAAAACATAAAAAAATGGTTTATTAATATAATAACACTTACATCTACAAAACGAAACATAAGCGAGAAGAAACTAAATAAAAAAAAATAAAACTTAAAAATCACCATAAAAAAGGCAATGAACGAAAACTAATGGGACGAAAAAAAAAAAAAAAAAAAGGTCATGAAATCATCCCCGGTAACATCTTCGAAGATGTGCAACTGGTCCGGAACTCGACAGGGATGGACAAAAAAATGGACGCGTTTAACTCACTGGCAGTATATAAACTGGATTTCCAGAGGCGCTTCTTCACTCTTCTGGGAAGTTCACAATACCTCCTCCTGCAGAACCCATCAAGATGAAGGCTATTGTAAGTACAGCTCTTATATATAAAGATTATTATTATTATTATTATTATTATTATTATTATTATTATTATTATTATTATTATTATTATTATCATTATTATTATTATTATTTTACGTTTGTGTTGCTATTAATCCACATTATAGGGAAGGAGGAAAAGTATTTCTGGAGAATTAAGGTTGGATGCCCTCCCTAACGCCCCACAGTGGGTTCGCTCGCAATGTCAACTCTCGAGTTGAGTAATCTAACCA
Source organism: Halocaridina rubra (assembly GCA_037179515.1). Classification (NCBI taxonomy): domain Eukaryota; kingdom Metazoa; phylum Arthropoda; class Malacostraca; order Decapoda; family Atyidae; genus Halocaridina; species Halocaridina rubra. Next base: position 175,822 of record JAXCGZ010011333.1, read on the forward strand.
TTCGGCTACTGTGATCCCCTGTTAAACTGTGGAATTATAAGTACATTATAAGAATAGGCATTGTACAACAATTGGAAATAAATGCTTGTTTGTTCATCGTTTGGAAAACATGCACTGCAAAACTGCCCAATTTATTTATTAAACGTATTTAAATGACTGAAAATGTGCTTTCAGCATCATGGAAAAGTCGTAGCATCTCAATTTACAAATTGAAAATAGCAAATACGTGTTGTTTTAGGCGCTAATGGCTGTACAAAAGGATATAGTCGAGATCTAAATAGCCGGCCTCGAGTTCATAACTTTCATGAATTCTAAACGCGAGTTTATTTGAACTGGTTAGAGTTCAAATAAACAGTTCAAATGGAAGTTTTTTTTTTTTTTAAAATATACCATACAGAAAATCTACACTAAATTCCCTCATATATGCAAATTACATTAAAATATATTTTTTTTTTTATGATTTGTGTTAATATTAGTTTCCATTAGGGATGGACAAAGATGGATTGAATATGGGAATTAAGTCTGGAGGCCGTTCATAACGTCCCGCCGGGGGCTCGAACGCGGGCCCGTCACGTTCTAAGTCTAGTATTCTACCATTGCGCTACGATGGTATCATGAAATAAGAATGTTTTATTATCTATTTAAAATATATCTGAAAAGGAATCTTTAAAAATAATATAAATATATAATATAGAAGACCTCTATAGGGAGAGTGGCTGTAACCCCCTCCAGATTTACAGATTAACTGAAATACACCATTAGATGTGTGGGGCTATAAATGAACAATGCCCTCACAAGCGCAGGCTACGATAAAGAAGTGAATTTAATATAGATATATTTGTCAGTCACCCTGGAAAATAGACCTATGAATTTCACACGGGGGAAAAAAGGCCTATGAGATTCGATTTATTTATTAATTTTTTTATTTTTTTAAGAAACGGGTTTGTCAATAGATACCAAAAATATGCAATATTTAAGTATTTCAGGAGAAGGCGGATAAAAATTTCAAGATTTAAAAAAAAAATGTCTTTAAATTGTTTTACAGATAAATGTCGATTTTAACGGTATGGAGTCCATTTTTATATAAAAATTCAATAATAATAATAATAATAATAATAATAATAATAATAATAATAATAATAATAATACATTCCTGCTCTTCAGGTCCTATTAAATTCAGTTCTCCTTTTAATTATTTACACTGGTTTAGAAATATTTGTCACTCGCTCGCCCGTGCCAGTAATTTTTTTTCACTGACTGCAACGTACATAGTGAATTTAAATATTAAAGACTGATGCTTCTGTCTCATATTCAGTACAGTATTTACAGTGTTTCCTGCAGTAATAAGAAGATTGCATTTTTTAAGTGTAAAATTGTTGAAAACGTTTTGCGTAAAATTGGAAAATGGAGTGAGTCATAGGAGGCTTGATGCGTCTCTATTAATCCCCAATCGAATAGGGTGGACACATAAATAGGCTCTATGGAATTAAGGATGTATGCACTTCCTAACGCCCCGCAGTGGGTTCGAACCCGCGTTAGTCGCTTACCAGAAATCGCACTCTACTACTGAGCTACCGTGGTCCTTAGGATTGAGCCATGCTGATATGCGGAAAAATTGAACACGCAAATGTCCAATACATACATAAAAGAAAAAAAAAAGAAGCTTGGAATTCACATGAGAAGTTTGCGATGTTGATAATAATAATAATAATAATAATAATAATAATAATAATAATAATAATAATAATAATAATAATAATAATACTTTATTTCCATTTCAATACAATGGGTATTCGTCAGCCAGGGTAAGCCCCAACCCCCCACTGTGGTGTCCACCCACAGCAGTTCCTGCCAGTAAACAGCTTAAACTCTCGGTCTTGGACGGGAACCGATCTTTCGACCTCATGAATGCGAAGCCAGCGCGTTACCACTGTACTAGCCAGAGAGAGAGAGAGTTTTTTTTTTTTAGATTCTCCACCCACGGATGGGTGGAACGGGTCATGGAGGACCCATAGGGTGGTCGCCAACCAGCACAGGCCCCTACCCCCCACTGTGGTGACCAGCCACAGCAGTAACCTCCCCAGTAAACAGCTTAAACTCTCTTGCCTGGACGAGGCGCGATCCGTCGACCTCGCGAATGCGAGGCCAGCGCGTTACCACTGTACTAGCCAGGAGGCTGAGAGAGAGTTGTTCGTTGATGTTCTCTCTTGAGGGTGAGCGACCTTCCCTTTTTGGCCAGCAGGTGGGGTTGGAGAGAGAGAGAGAAAGGGGGGGGGGGCTCTGCCGAGGACTCGCACATGATCCCAAAGTTAAACCAAGCAACAGTAAGCTATTCGAGAGGGAGAAAATGTTCTATAGGTTGAAAACAAAAATCGACTATAAGAAAACATAACACCCTACGTTTGGACAAAGCCCATACAAGATAATATAATTCTTCTTTGTCTACATCTTTTCCCACTTTTAAGTGGGGTTGATGTTATACAAGATAATATAATATTAGTTATAAATGCCTTGTTGAATCAAAGCAAAACCTTCTGCCAGGTTATACGAGGCTGTGGCGACAAGTCACTTGGTTATGGAATTGCTTTCCAATTAAGCCACCTGGTATCTGATCTTAGCCTGAAACTTCGTTCCGGTTTTACGTCACGGACTCCCTTATCTACCAAGGGCTAGGACGGTTGCCTTCTTGCGAAGGACTTGTTTTGGCAGATGTAATCCTTACGCTGAGTGCATGCCCTTGCTAACCTCAGACCGTGACGGGGCGCGAACCCTCGACCTGACTGGAGAAGAGGAAACTTAAAACAGGAAGCAGGCAGTGATTTTGGTCATACTAGGATGTGGCATTAAGCTCTTGACTCTGGAAACAATAACAGGTTGTGAAAAGCTCAAGCAATAGATAGAGGTTGCCTCTAGAGAAGAAGAAATTTGAGACAAGATGTAAGCAGTGATTACAGTTATACTACCTTGTGATGTTAAAACACTTTGTTCTGGAAACAATGTCAGGTCACACAAAGTAAGGCGATGGATGGAGGTTATATCTGGAAAGTATGAAATTTAGAACTGACAATATGCAGTGATTATGGTTATGCTAGACTGCAGAGTCATGTCACTGGTTCTGGAAACAATGACAGGTTAAATAAAGTTGAAGTAATAGATGGAGGCTATCTCTGGAGAAGAGGAAACTTAAGACAGGAAATAGACAGTGAATACTAGGTTGTGAAGTCAAGTCACTTGCTTCTGGAAGCAAAGCCAGGTTTTACAAAGCTGAGATAATAGATGGAGGCTATCTCTGGAGTAAAGGAAGCTTTACTCCAAGCTGTCACTTGGTTCTAGAAACAATGCCAAGTCACACAAAGCTGAGGTATTGAATGTAGGTTTTCTTTAGAAAATATGAAACTCAAGACTGGAAATAAGTAGTGACTACACCCCTTTGAAAAAGTAAGGATATGAATATCCAAGTATTCCTTCAAATTTCAACAAATCTATACATCATCCTATATAGGCCTAATGGTTATGAAGTACTGGTCTTAGACTAAGATCAGATATCAGGTGGCTTACTTTGAAAGCAGTGCTATATATCCACAAAGGAAATTAGGTGTTTTCCTTTAGAAAGAGCTGGCATAAAGCCTAAATGCCATGTAGCTCTAAATCATTGTCAGCTTGTATAACAGTATATTATGTTGGCCTCGCGACATAAAATCCTTGTCCGCATACCCTGTTGATAATCCAAGCAAGGGGGTGGTAGGGGGAATAGAGGTGATCCTTTAGCCTCAAGGAAATACGAAGAATGATCGAGGCATATTAGTGTCTGGTGAATGTATGTGCTTTGACTTATCCAACCCTCTTTACAAGGGGAATTGCATCCATTGTATAAGTATGTATTTTCTTCATGGGAATGAGATTCTTGGATTATAGCTGGTTAAGATTAGATGCGAGTTTACTTAGATCCAGGTGGAATGCAAAATGACATAAAGTAAGGTACTTGATTAAAAGAGGAGTATGAGCAGTAACTAGCAGTATCTGGACATCACAATTTAGATTTTATGCGATTTCAGGCTCACTCAAGTATTATCTACAAAGGAGAACAGGTTGGGAATACTTCTGTCTAGCGACCAAAATTACATATTACCATTAGAAGAGATCAGAAGTATTGTTAGAGTAAAGCGTTGATGCAAAGTTGTTACATTCTGATGAGAATATAAGATTAATATAGGAAAGGGGTATTCATGCAGATGCCTTGTGTCACAAAGGTCAGACACAACCCTCGATACCATGCTGCAAAATTGGGTATTGTGCCAAATCACGCAATACTGGAACGTAGAACCCCATATAACGGATGATATTATTGACATACAATAGACCAAAATTACCGTATCTCAAAAATCTCGAAAATTCCAGTACAGATGCAGAGAGATGAAACAACTCAATCAATCAATTAATCAAATCAATCAAAACATTTATTTCCATTTTGTACAATGGTTGTTCAACATTAATTGTAACTTATAAGTAGACATATAATTAAACTAATAAATAAGAGGGTTAGACATATAGTTAAATTAAATGTAGCTTTCATAGAAAATAATAATGCTGTAATAAAAATGTTAACAATAATGTTAATAATAAAGTAGTAAGTATGCCACTAGATACAGGATCGTTATTATCGGCATCATTTCCATATTTGTTTCCTTACAATGAGAATAATTGGTTCTTAATGAGCAGCAACTATTTGTCTAAAAGAAAACTATATAGTTTGCCTTTGAAAGCTGTGAAGGAGGATGCATTTTTAAGATGCTCTGGAATATTATTCCAGAGTGTTGGCCCTTTGATAGTGATCATCTTTGAACCTGCTTCTGTGTTTGTTCTGTGAATAAAGAGCTCACTGCTCTGTCTTGTGTTGGTTCCCCTTATATCCCTGACTGTTTTTAAATCAAATAGCCAGCTAGATCAGCACTGATCTGTAAGTGATCAGGTCCACTAAGACATCGACTTGGCATGTATGGAAATGGAAATACTGACGAATTTATTACAAAAGATGTCGATTTTTTGAGGAATATTCTTATTAAGCTTGAAGAAATGCATTAAATATAACTAACAATAATAAACAACAGTACAGAAATATTTAGAGGATAAAAACTGAAGTCAGAAACTCAATCATGTAAAAAGGTATTTTTCTAGAATGATAAATGAATGAGGGTTTTTGAGTAGACTACAGATTATTTTTCGCATGCTACGGATGCAGTTCTTCTCCAAAACTTCTGTTACAACCTTACTTTTTTATTGGCAACAGATCCTTCACCAGAAATGGTTTTCGCCAATATTTTAATGCAGACTTCGTGTGCATGCTTTCATGACCAAAAACCTTCATCGTCAAATCAGGCAGTTAAATAAACATATCTGAACATGATTCTCTGGGAGAGAAACGAAGGTTTAGAAGAGAGTTCTTTGCAGCAGTGTTTATTTAACTGCTTGATGATGACAACTTCTGACCTTCCATAGCTTGCACACCAATTCTGCAAGAACTTTAGCTCAAAATAATTTCAAGAGAAGAGACTGTTACCCATATGGGAAGGGCTCTCTCCATACACTCTATTCAACAAAGATAATTGAGGCATAGTGTCTTGTGGCTTGAGTAAATTAGCTAATCTCCTCTGAAGCTATGGTCATACATTACGTATTCTGATATACTCACTTTTCTTATATATATATATATATATATATATATATATATATATATATATATATATATATATATATATATATATATATATATATATATACAAATACCGTGGTTGTTTCCCCTTTAAAGTGGGGGTAGCCGACATCAAAAAAGGAAACAGTTTGGGGAGAAGTTATACTCCCCTCCACTCCCCCTCTTCTTTGACGTCTCACAGGAGTTTGGTACAAGGGGGGGATTCCAAGTCCCCCCGCCCCGTCCACTTTTAGTTGCCTTTTACGACACGCAGGGAATACGGTGAGGCTATTCTTTGCTATTATGCTAATGATAATAATAATACTAATAATCTCCCCAATCATCATCAAAGGAAAATTATTGTAAAAAATAATAATAATAATAATAATAATAATAAGATCCAAGGAGAACTCTTAGAATAGACACCACGAAAGTAATGCAGAGGTATAGTAAACCCAGCAGAGAGCCGGACATTCACCACACATCCTTTATAATCCCTTCACATCCGACCGGTCATCACACTCTCCATCTCTGTTTCTCTTTACAGCCCGACAAAGGCCGTTTTAATATATATATATATATATATATATATATATATATATATATATATATATATATATATATATATATATATATGAATGAGTGTGTGTGTGTCTTCCTCTTTCTGTCTTCCCTAACTCTTATGATCTTTAGTCCTTCGAAATACTGATCTATCGTCATCTCAGGACCAACTCCTGCCATATTTTCTTGTTGTTTATCATACTAATATTTCTGTTTTGTTCTTAAGCTGCTACTGCGTCTTCTTTTCAATGTTTTCTTGATGCCCGGGCCCGATAAGGTCAATTTTATTATTTATTTTCACATCAACCTAATGAACCAAACAGATAATAAATCGTCAGGAACACGATGAAAATATTCCTAAGTGTTGAAAGAAAGAAGCATAGTAATGTTTTGACTCCTTTGCAGGTTTGCTTAATGCTCGTCGCAGCCGCGTGCGCGTATCCCCCAGCCTTAGGGAGAGGCAGACCCATGCTAACATACGAGTAAGTACTCACAAATGCAAATTAACTTTTTCTTTGCAGTTTACATTGTTTATTTGTTAATTATTGATTTGTTAAAAGAGAAATATGTTGTTGTTTGCCGTTTCATGTGTCAATATTAAAACACTTGATGGAGGTAGACACAAACAGGTTGGAGATGGGGAATTACGGTTGGATGCCCTTCCTAAAGTTCTGCGGTGGGCTCGAACTTCTTGCTAAAGCACTGAATAATAATTTCATAATTTGATTTTTATAGGACAATCTTATCTATTAAACTTGATAAATTATCTTTAATATACCTAATGTGGGTAAATATAATATATATTGTTTCTCTCTCTCTCTCTCTCTCTCTCTCTCTCTCTCTCTCTCTCTCTCTCTCTCTCTCTCTCTCTCTCTCTCTCTCTCTCTCTCTCTCTCTCTCTCTCTCTCATACACACACACGCAGATATGATGAGAGGCTGAGGGAATTAGACTTACCATCACTCGAAGCTAGAAGATTGAGGGGGGATATGGTGACAGTCTTTAAATTCCTTCATGGTTATGATACAGTGGATAGGGATCGATATTTTGATATGGCAGGCTCTAGAACTAGGGTCATAGTTTGAAGCTTCGCAAGAAAACTTCTTTGCAGGATGTAAGGAAATACTTTTTCAGTGTAAGAGTAGTTGATATTTTGGAATTGGCTAAGCGAGGAGGTAGTTAATGCTATCTCAATCCATAGTTTTAAGGACAGGTATGATAAGTATCGCTAATTACAAGATGGAAGCGATCAGGAGAAGGGAAGATACGAGCTTTGGGCTCTTTCCCGTAAACACAATTAGGTAATCAATTAGGTAATCACACACTTTCAGGAATAAGGATCAGTATTTTTCAAGTTTCCTACACTTCTCAAAAGGAATCAAATGGGATTTTATTTTACTTACTAAACATCTGAAAATTTACCCTATTGACTTTCCTCGCAACGGGAAATATCGAATGTGATAGCATGTCTCTCTAGCTTAACAATACGTAATAAATAAATAAATAAATAAGTATATATATAAATAAATAAATGGAGAGTTTAAGCTGTTTACTGGCTGGAACTGCTGTGGTTGGACACCACAGTGGGGGGTTGGGGTTTGTCCTGGCTGACAAATACCCATTGTATTGAAATGGAAATAAAGTTTGTTTGTTTGTTCAGGTAATCGAAAGCATAGTTTTCGATAGCGAAAATAAACTTAATAAGGTTAATTTTTAATCAATATTCTTTGAACCAATACAAAAGACTACCTACGAGAGATGTGATGCTACAACGCTTAAGTTAAAGATCAAAGTTCAAGGTCATGATGTACCAGTTCTCATGTGATTAGAATCCGGTAAAAAAACGAACATTCAAGCATTCTAAATTTTGTATTATGAACTGGTTACGAACGTGTTTTTATAATTACGATTTTAGAGGGAGAAATTTCGTAATACAGTAAATTATTCTCTTCATGAAAGGGAATACAATTCTACGTTACAGTGGACATTATGATCAGAACCACAAGGAAATTGGAGATTGAGTTAGTTACCCTGTTAAAATCATATTTATGTTTTCTTTAGTTAGAATTATAGAAAACGTAAAATCAACTCCCTAAAATACTATTACGATATTTTTGATTCACGGTATTATACATCCCCAAATGCATCCTTAATATGGAATAATAATAATAATAATAATAATAATAATAATAATAATAATAATAATAATAATAATACATATGTTGATAACAGAGGGAATCCACCAACATAATTTTATTCCGACGTGGTTCTGAGAGAGAGACTCCCTAAAGAAAAAAAAAAAAACAATAGTTGACGTGTCCAGCTCAGGACGTCGAGGGCGGGAGTCGGGTACTGATTCACTAAGCTATGAACTATGTTGCTGTTCCGGTTTTACGTCACGGACTCCCTTTTCAACCAAGGGTTAGGACGGTTGCCTTCTTGCGAAGGACTTATTTTGGCAGATGTAATCGTTACCCTGAGTGCATGCCCTTGCTAACCTCAAATCGTGACGGGGCGCGAACTATGGCTGAATATAATACTGGTTCTAGTTACACTACAGGGTTAGTCTTCTTGACTTGGGGGAGACAGACTCACGAGTGAGTGCATTATGAGGCTTTAGGAATGGCAACTAACCTCTCGGTGTCCACCCCCCATGATGGGAACTGATAGTGACACAAAAGAACGAAGTTTTTTTTAATTAATAAAAGAAATCGTTGCACGGAGTTCCCCGTCTCAAAGTAATAATATAATTTTGTTTTCAACTAAACTTTAATTTCTTAAAGATTAATTTTTTTCTTACTTCATATCTAAAGCATAGGATCAACTGAAGAATCTCCCCCCCAGAGTACCCAACTGAAGAACCCCCCAAACTGAGATCAACTGAAGATCTTTCCCCCTCCGCGAGTACCAGGCGTAACAATTTCAGAGAGAAACTAGAGATGGGGAGCGTTGTGACATGTCGGATGGGAAGGGCTGAAGGGATGTGTTAGGTTAGGTTAGGTCTGTCTGTTTATCTACCTTGGAATATATGGATAGATGGATGGATGAATTTCAATTACGAAATAAAGACCTAACCCAACCTAACCTAATCTAATCAAACCTAAACAGACAGACAGTACTGAAGAATCTCCTCCCTAGCTCAGATCAACTGAAGAATCTCCCCCCTGGGTGGGTCTGGGGGAGATTCTTCAGTTGATCCAAAGTATATATGAATGAAGGGATATTTCATAATGTTCAAATTCAGGGATGATCAAGTCATCAAAAATCTTATTTCCTTATGAGTGTGACACCGGGACGGGCAAAGAAAACTGCCCTTATCGGGCCCAGGCACCAAGAAAACATTCAAGTAAAAGTAACGACTTAAAGTCAAGTTAGAAATAGGAAAAATTAATAATAATAATAAAAGAAAAGGTTTAAAGAATGGTCCAAGCAATGAAGACCTAATAATGAGAAAGAAAGCAAAGAGAAACAGAGATCCGGAGTGTTGTGACTTGTCAGATGTGACGGGATAATAAGAGATGTGTAACGAATATTTCTTTTCTTTCCTCTCAGCAATTCACTTGAGAACGGTGTCATGCAGAGGTCGATGGAATGGGTTTATCCAATTGGTAAGTTTCAAGTTAATCTTATTTGTTTAAATAATAATAATAATAATAATAATAATAATAATAATAATAATAATAATAATAATAATAATAATAGTTATTATTATTATTATTATTATTATTATTATTATTAGTTATTATTATTATTATTATTATTATTATTATTATTATTATTATTATTATTATTATTATTATTATTATTATTATTATTATTATTATTATTATTATTATTAATACAAGTTGAGAGCCAATGGTTGCTTTATTCTTAAAAAGAATAAGTATTTTGATTGATCTCCAAGGTATAATTACATCATTAAAAAAAAGTTAACATTGCGAGATTCAGTGACTGTGAAAGCAATATTAGGTAATTCTTGTGAAACAGAATCCAGAGAGCATGCTTTAGTACAAACAAGTTTACTGCTAAAAAAAAAAAAAAAAAAATAAAAAAAAAAAAATATATATATATATATATATATATATATATATATATATATATATATATATATATATATATATATATATATATATATATATATATAAATACTATGCAATTATATATTATCTCAAGCCCAACAAATGACCAAATAAAAAAAGGTAAAATACTCAACTCTTTGCACAGACTTTTAATTTTAAACATATTAAATATATGTTTTATAAGAGATTAATGTCATTATTTCTTTATTTCAGCCAGAGGAGGCGGAGCGGTAAGTTATTCACAAAGTTCTTAAAGTATTCATAGAAAAACCACCATAAAATCACATTCTTAAGCAGAACGCATTGGCCCGATTTTTTAAACAGTGTAAACCTAGGATACCATATTGTTAGTTAGGCTAGACACACACAAATGGATTTCATAAACGCATATGACCCGGTTTTGTCTATGGCTAGGATCCCGTACGGGATCCTAGCCATGCTCAGAACCACGTCAGATGTGTTTATGAAATCCGTGGGTGTCTAGCTAACTAACAATATGGTATCCTAGGTTTACACTGTTTAAGAAATCGGGCCAATGAGTATTAAGAGTTGCAAAATCCAGAAAAAAAACTTGAAATTAAGATAGGCTTTGCTTTCATTCATGATTTGTTTGTAAAATGTTTTCAAGAGATAATGTATATTTAAGGAAGAACTGCAAATTTGTCTTATCCTGATCATTCTTCCTTTAAAAAGCTGATCTATCGTCATATAAGGGCCAAATTTTGCAATATTTCGAGGTATCCATTACTTCGACTATTCTTTCAGCCTGTCTTTTTCCTACTATTTATAAATCCGTTACTCCTGACTTGTTCATAAGCCACTGCATTTTCTTCGTCTCAATGTTTTCTTAGTGCCCGGGACAGATGAGAGGAATTCTCTTGCCTGTCCCTGTGTAACACTCATAAAAAAAGACTACTATCTATACCATAATCATTTCAGCAAACCAAGAGCAGCTTTCCCCAGAGAGTAGAAGACCTCCAGAGAATACTGGACTCAGGTTACATGGATCGTTCCGATGAAATGATGCTGAGAACTGTCATGAACAACCCTGAGAGATTTGGCAATCGAGAGTATGTTGTTGATGCTTCTGGAGAGGTTTACTTCCTCCCTGTCGGAGGAGCAGGAGCTGCTAGAGATACAGGCTCAGCAGGAGCTGCTGTAGGTGCAGGCTCAGCTGGAGGTTTTGCAGGAGAGGGAACATTCGGAGCAACGCAGCCAGGTACAGGTGCCCTGCCAGTCAAGAAGTAAACCCTGAATGATGCTTTTTATTTTAATGCTATTCCAGATTGGAATAAAAAAACTTCGAAAATGGCAAGAGCCAACAATATGTAACATATCCTATAATTAAAGAATCGGTCGTTTGTGCTGATACAATTTACACAGACTAAAACAAAACATAAGCAATATATAGTTTAGTTTTGGGTAAATAGTGAATCCCACGTGTTTATCCTTAATATGTATGTATATGCATGTCTTAAGTCATTTACAATGCCCATTTATATCATTACATTTCATGTACAAGAGAGCCCATGGATTTCAACACACTTATCTTTTAAATATAAAGTGACAATATTATTAAGCTGTGTTTCAATACATGAAATTGTTATCATTTATTATTGTAACTATATGCTGCAAAAAAGAGAGTGGTTTTGTATGTATGTATATCTCTTTCTTAATTTGTCTGGAAATGACACAATCTCTCTGAAGAGAGGAGGATGAAAACTGTAGAACAACCTCGGGAAGACCTCAATCCTCTACTTAAATGATAAGTAGTTACCGATATATAATACTTCAAAATGAAAAATAATTTGTTATGGAGCGTATGAAGCCCCAGCAAGAGTTAAGTTTGAAGAATATGAGAGCTCTTGGGGTCTATGCATTCAAAAAGTCGTCTCTAGGAAAGCATATAGTAAGTGGTATAGCGAAGCAGCTCATGTTTCCTTGACATATAGGCGGCCATTAGACACGTGACCAAGGATAATGGTGGTCTTTGGACACGTGACCAAGGATAATGGCGGCCTTTAGACACGTGACCAAGGATAATGGCGGCCTTTAGACACGTGACCAAGGATAATGGCGGCCTTTAGACACGTGACCAAGGAAAGGTTTAAAAAAACTTTTTAAACATATGTAAGGGCTAAACTTGAAAATTAAGCACTTTTTTTTATAGTTCGCATTTAAGTAACAATTCTTATCAACAAGCCAGAGACCTTTCACATACGATTAAATGACAAGAGTTGATGATACATACATACATATACCGTGGCTGTTTCCCCCTTAAATTGGGGGGTAGTCGACGTCAAGAAAGGAAAGTTTGGGGAGAAGTTATTCTCCCCTCTACTCCCCCCCCCTCGTTGACGCCTCGCAGGAGGTTGATACAAGGGGGGGGGATTCCCAGTCCCCCCGCCCCGTCCACTGTTAGTCGCCTTTTACGACACGCAGGGAATACGGTGAGGCTATTCTTTGCTATTATGCTAAAGACATGAAATTTCAGTATATAACGAGTCTGAAGGCATTAAGACTTACCACCACCTGATGCCTGACAGAATAGGGCGTGTTATGACGATTGAATTTTTCCACGGTATTAAGAGAGATAACATGGAGGTCCCCCCCTTTTTTATTTATTTATTTATTATTTTTTTTTTTAAGTGGTCCGAGTTTCAAGAGACAACATGAAATTTCTTTGCAAGTTGTAAGACAAGTCACCTTTTCAGCTCATGATTAGTTTATATAAATTAAAATCGCTAAGCGAAGACATTTTAATCACAATGTATTCATAGTTTTAAGGCAAGGTTTTATTAGTGTTAGTGAATAAAAAAAAATATTAACCTGGACACAGTGAGTTATGACGAATGAGCTCTTTCCTGTAAGCAATCTTGGGTTAATGCTCTTAGCTTTATATATGTTATGTCGGTATCTTAAATATTTAATACTAACAAGGTCTTTCACGTCCGTTACGTATGATACATTTTGTAGAAGGGAGAGAAGCAGTTCAGAAAGTAAGCCTCTTGGTTGCAAAGGCCGACTATATATATATATATATATATATATATATATATATATATATATATATATATATATATATATATATATATATATATATATATATATATATATATATATATATAAACACGCACGCACATACATATATGTGATATGCTGGCTGTACGCAATCAGCGCAAAATTAATATTAAATGTCCATAACAACAAAATAATAAATAAATGGGTACGCTCAAAAAGCACTTGTACATGAATGTCCACCAACACTTCGGCACCTTACCTCTTGAGGCTAATAATTTCATCGATGCACCTGAGAACCACACAATCTAAACAAACTAATTATTACACTTACCCAAATCTCTGTGCTTCATTTTCATCACTACCCTTCCATTGCAAGTCTTTCCTCTATACAATCGCTCCATCTTTTTCTTGGTCTTCCTCTCCTCCTTCTACCCCGAACTTCTATCTATATAAATTTGGAACAACTAATGAAAAAGATGCATATGACTGTAGTATTTGCAGCCCCCATAACAGGGGACCGCAATAGCTAAGTGATTTAGAGCGCTTGACTCGTGAAGTGACAAACCCGCTTTCGAACCCACAAAGGGGCATTAAGATGGTTAGCTCAGCCTTAATTCCCCAGCTTCAACCTGTTTATATCCACCCTTTCTGAGGAAGCCTCGCTTCTTGACAGAAGATATTTTGACCGGCTCCAAGAGGTACTTCGTTGCAGATGCTGCTTTGCCTATAGTGTGGATCCAGAATCTTGCAAAGTTAGAAGTTTTCATGTTTTTGAAGATGTCCGAAGACATTCTGGAATCTCTGAAGAAAAGTTTGTTAACTAAGTTCTTTGAAGAGGGTAAAAATTTCATTCCAGAAGGTAATATGCCAATGGCACTGATCCAGAATATTGCCAAATCCAAAGTTTTCATGTTTTTGAAGACCATTTCTGGTTTTAATTCGTAGTCACCGTTGCTCAAGCGGTGGCGTCCGCGACTTTGAGGCGTCAGGTCGAGGTTCAGAGAACCGTCACGGTCTGAGGTAAGCAAGGGCAGGCACTCAGGGTACCGATTTCATCTGCCAAAACAAGTCCGTCGCAAGAAGGCAACCGTCCAAGCCCTTGGTAGAAATGAGTCCGTAACGTAAAATCGGAACATTTCTGGTTTTAGTTATTTCTTTATGAACTTTTTGATATGTAATATAAGACAATTTTTCCTCGGAGGTCTTCAATGCAGGGAAATACCTTTATGGAGCTTTTCCCCTGTTTTTATGGAGCCGCTGCATTATAACCAGCTTCTTAAAACCGCATTATGCTGGATAGTTCATATTGTGGAATTTACAAAGATACAATGGTGTGCATTGGCTTGTTTTGTTTATGTAGTTTTCTTAATTCATATTTGGATTTTATCCTGAAGAATACTTTTGAGCAGTCTTCATGATCAAAGACATGAAGGCTCTCCCTTTTTTAGTTTTCTGTTCTGTATCTTCGGCATTTAGCAATATGTGAAATGATGGATTTTTGTGTATTTATTTAGAAAATCATTCATGTCTGATCTTCTTCTTCTTCGTCTACATCTTTTCCCACTTTTATGTGGGGTCGATGTTCATTCATGTCTGAACATGTTAATGTTTAATCATTTATCTTTTGTTGTTTAGGCCTTTGCCGGTTCTCTATTAAGAACCTCACCGCTGGGGCATTGAGAGATAGTGTGTCATCGGATTGGGTTTTTGTTTAGCCAGCGGTGGGCCCCTTCCCAATCCTCCACACGTCTCCATAGCCAAGAGACCAGTTTGTTTCCCCTCCTTCAACCTAGGCCGCCGCCTAGGCTTCGGGAGTGCCTCCTCCTGAGGAGACCACGCTTCTGGAACAGAAGTAATCTTGGCCTACACCAAGAGCTACTTCTGCCCGTCCACGAGGGAAGGGTGGCGAGCAGAGTAAGGCAAGACTCAACCCTTTTATCCCCTGCTTGGGATGGTTTTGTCCTACCTTACTGGCTGTTCGCCTGATCCGTAAACGGATAACTTATTCATAACAGTTGAGCTTAAGACTCGTTGACACATATCCAAGTTGACTGCTTCGATAATAACGATTGCGCAAGACTCACAATGACGCAATAATTTCGACATGCGCAAGCCTGTGTAAACATGTCTTGCTTCCAGATCAGTACCCCAATCACGAACACGTTATGTATTGGAGATATTCCAGAAGTGAAGCTTCCAGAAGTCCAAAAAGAGATTTTTGCTTTATATCGAATAGGGATTAACAGTGACACATTTTTTTTTTTTAGTGTGACACCGGGACAGGCAAAATTTGCCCTCATCAATAAAGGCCCGGGCACGAGAGAACACCAAGACGAAGGAAAAGAAAAAGGTTAAGTACTGAAGACATGTGGCTTAGCGTAAACAAAAGCCGAACAAAAATATAATAGGCTCGTAGTGCTATTGATATATGTTTAATATAAAAAAAATGAATTAGCGAAATTATTATTTTTAATAATAATAATAATAATAATAATAATAATAATAATAATAATAATAATAATAATGTATATCTGCGTATTGCTCTTTTATTTATATATATTTTTCGTTTGTCAGAATCGGTATCCGGTCATGGATTTATATTTTCTTATTTTTGTTTTTCATTGCGTTCGTGAACCTTAGTTAACGTTACATATGTGTTCGTGAACCTCAGTGAACATCACATGTGCGTTCGTGAATTTCATTTGACAAATGTGCGTATATGAGCCTCCAATGACACGAGAAATGTGCATTCATGTACCTCGGTTGACATATGTGCGTTCGTGTGTTTAGTAAGTTTGGTATTCATGTAATCCATACTAATGGAGGCCTCTACTTTGGTATCAGTAGCTGATATATTCATTGCCCTCTAGCACTGTGGATGGCCCAGGCAGGGTGGTGGTGGAGTGGAATTGTGACAGCCCTTTATCCCTAAGGAGGTAAGAAAAATGACCAAGGTATATTTACTTTTGGTAATTTAACAGTTTGATATCGCACAATATTCCTCGCCAACATAGATACATACATATACCGAGGATGTTTCCCCCTTAAATTGGGGGGTAGCCGACGTCAAGAAAGGAAAATTTGGGGAGAAGTTATTCTCCCCTCTACTCCCCCTCTTCGTTGACGCCTCGCAGGAGGTTGATACAAGGGGGGGATTCCCAGTCCCCCCGCCCCGTCCACTTTTAGTCGCCTTTTACGACACGCAGGGAATACGGTGAGGCTATTCTTTGATATTATGCCCGCCCCACAGGGCTAAAAATGGTTAGGTTAGGTTAAGAATTGTCGCGTTAGTATTCCATTCATAACCTAACGTAACCATTCTTAACCTAAACTAACCTAAGCATCTATGTTGGCTAGGAATAGTGTGCGATATTAAACTGTTAACTTACCAGTTAGTACACAGGGTACCCACGGTGCTTTATGCACCACCCATTTGACAGAGGTTTGATACAAAAGACTGTACTGTAGTATAGCATTGGTATTGTGCCTTGGTTTGATGGTCTGTTGTGGTTACGAGAGAAGGTTGGGGAATCCAGGTACAAAAGTTACAGGTAAAGTCATTAGAATAAAAGTATGACCTAACCTGTGAATTTTTACATGTGACTATTACCGACCACGAAGTTGGGTGTAGGGCATTCTTTTTTTGTTATGCAATTTAACATTATGGTAATGATTTCTACCATCATCCTTGCTCCCGGGTTGAGCTCCATTTTTGTTATTATTATTATTGTTATTATTATTACTTGTTCATACCCAATCTACTGTGGGTCAGTCAGTTTTGTGGGTGTGACATAGGCCTAATTATTTTAGTTATTGCCCTTTTTTTGAGGGATGATGCCAATATGCCTTTGTTTCTGTATAGATTTTTTTTTTAAACCTTTGTTTTTTCGTTATACAGTTTCAGTTATCTAGGCTAATGATGCTTTTTATGTTTTTTAATCTCCTTGTGAATCTGTATTTTATAACTTCATCTTGAGATAAGTTCTGTGATCCTTATTTTCTTGTCTTCTTAGCTGTTTGTAGGTGCTTTTAAATTTTCATATTCATATGTCTTTCAGTCCCCGTTATGGGTGTTGACAGATTGGAGCTGGGGAATTAAAGCTAGATGCCCTTTCTAGCACACATGTGATCACGGGTCTGTCACCTCTCAAGTCTAGTATTCTAACCACTTGGGTACCATAGTCCCATGATGGTGCTGCTAGATACAGACACTCCCCAACTTAGGAACGAGTTAGCTTCCAAAAGTCTGTTCGTAAGTAGAATTGCTCGTAAGTTGTGGTCAGGTAAAAAAAGTACAGTACGCTACATACTTATGCAGAACTGTACAGTACTTAGGCTAAAGACACTTAACTACTACATAATATATAAAGTATACAGTGTTAATGAAATTCAATACTTATGCAGTACTGTACTGTACTTAGGCTAAAGACACTTAACTACTACATAATATATAAAGTATGCAGTATTAATGCATTTTAATACAATAATAATAATGTAATAATACAGTGCAGTACAGTAATAAATACATTACTACATGGGTAGATAATGGGTAGGTTTTTGTTCCTATCTGTGAATGTTCGTAGCTCGGTTGTCCATAAGTTAATGGGACATGGGTAGGTTTTTGTTCATATCTGTGAATAATCGTAACTCGGTTGTTCATAAGTAGGGGAGCTTCTTATATTCATAATTTATTGGAATATCAAACAGTAAACTGTTTTTCTTGTTGAATATTGATTACCGTTCTTTAATTTTGTTTCCCACATATATGCATTAATAATGTCTGTATTATATTTAATCTGTTATCAGACCTTTAAAAGTTAGTCTTAGTTCCAAGTCAGAGCCAGATGTAGTCACTCATGTAACTCAACTTTTTATGTATTGATTATTTATCTCTATTATTCTTTCATGGTACAGTATTAGGCATGAACATTTGTACTTGAAAACTATGCCTTATAACCTTTTTTATTTGACGTTAAACTTAATTAGAATAACATACAGTATGTGCTAAGTGTAAACAGCTATCTTAGATTTTATGTTTTGTGTATGCTGAAATTTTACCTATAGATACAAATAGGAGAAAAGATAAGAATGACTTAACAAATTGTAAAAACAACATTTATTGAGCAGAACAACAGACATTGACAGAGGAAAATGGAAGTGGTAACTTAAAATTACATTTTTGAAACAAGTACGGCATACAGATATACATCAAGATATTTCATTCATACAATATAAAAGAAGTAATTTCCTGTGAGTCTCAACCATTATTTTGGTCATAGTTTTGGTTATGCTTAATAATGATTTCTTGCATTTGCTACATGATCCCAATATTTTTTTTATATCAAATAGGGGCGAATAGAACAAAAATAGCTATTATGGAGTACTGTATAGTATATGAGTTTGGCATACTTATATATTCTTATATATTACATGGTACTATAGACACTTATTCTGTATATTACGAAAGAATTATTGCTCATTTGATTAGTCTCGCATGCAATAAATATAATGATACTTAGAAACTCGTAAAAAATATATGAAAATTATTATTTCGAAATATTTACTATCCATAGATTCCAACTCCTGCTGTCTGGAGTCGAACCTTGGATCTGTGGAGCTGAAGTCCACAGCTTAGTACAATGAGTTTCCAAGTCGTGGATTCCTGTTCTACAGGTCCCAGGTCAAATCCTTACAATAGGAGTTAAAATATATGGAAAAAATATTTGTAAATATCTAAATGCTCAATTGCATTGGACTGCTCTATCAAACTTATTACTATTATAACAGTCAGATTAAATACACAGGTAAAATAATATTAACATTACATGGGAAGCAACTCACAGATACAAAGCTATTGACACAAAGATTATCCTGATATTCAAGATGCTTTTAATTTAGCACTTTTTAAAATCCTTCTTTTTAGACTAAGCTCTGATTTAATGGCTTCTGCATCATGCTTGTTAACTCCTCTCTTCTTCTGAAGTGTATATGTACTGGAATCATTAATTAAATCCTCAAAAGCAATATTATGCACTGCGAAAGAATTGGGTGAGTCATCTTGAATTATGGTACCAAAGGTATTATCGGGTCCTGCGTAAACCTCTTGGGAACTTACTTCGGGTTGAGAAGCTTCAAATGACTGGTGGAAATCTTGTGCGTCCAAAAACTGGTCTGGGAAACCAAAATCTTGTGATGTGTCATAGGATTGTTGTGGAATACTGTTGATACTTCCGAAATCCAAGTCGTTGTAGGACTGTTGACCTCCTGATGATACATCTTGTACTCCAAATGACTGTAGAGGAATTGGGGGCTGATCATAGTCATGAATGTCAAAGGAAGTATCATAATCTTGGAAAACTGACCCGAAAACATCGTCTCCATATGCCTCGAACGAATCTGTACCTCCCTGAGGTATGCTGTATACATCAGTAGGAGCTTCAGGAGCGTCATAAGACTGCTGAGAAGATTGGGGAGCACTGTAGGCTTGTTGCGGAGGTTGAGGTGCACTGTAGGTATCTTGTGGAGGTTGAGGAGCATTGTAGGATTGTTGTGGAGGTTGAGGAGCATTGTAGGATTGTTGTGGAGGCTGAGGTGCACTGTATGATTGTTGTGGAGCTTGAGGAGGAGAATACGACTCTTGTGGAGCTTGGGGAGGAGTATAGGACTCTTGTGGATCTTGGGGAGGAGTATAGGAGTCTTGTGGAGCTTGAGGAGGAAGATAGGACTGTTGAGGATCTTGGGGAGGAATATAGGACTCTTGTGGAGTTTGAGGAGGAAGATACGACTGTTGTGGATCTTGAGGAGGAGAATAGGACTCTTGTGGAACTTGGGGAGGAGTATAGATCTGTTGTGGATCTTGGGGAGGAGTATAGGTTTCTTGTGGAACTTGGGGAGAAATATAGGACTGTTGTGGAGCTTGTGGTGCATTATATGACTGTTGTGGAGCTTGTGGAGCATTATATGACTGTTGTGGAGCTTGTGGAGCATTATATGACTGTTGTGGAGCTTGTAGAGTATCCGAAATCACACCAGAAGTTTCTGGTAAACTGTAATCCTGCTTGGGAGCTTGTGATATTTGTGGTACTTCATAGTCCTGCTGAGGAGCCTCAGGGACTACATAAGACTGTTGCACTGGAGCCTGTGGAACTGCATAAGACTGTTTTGGGGCCTGGAAATCACCAGAGAATTGTTGGAAAGATTGTGGGAGACTATAGCCTTGCTGTGGAGCAGGACCTGGAGGGTTTCCATACGAAGGAGTTGGAGCAACAGGTGGTACTCTATAGTCTTGTTGTGGTGCTAGATATATCTGTCCAGGATCACCTCCACCTCCACAATTCGTATTGTAATTTTCTTGTGTGGTTGTAACAGTTATGTATTGAGTTTGGAACTGAGTCTGCACCTGCATTTGATAACTGGTCTGATACTCAGTGATGGTTGAGTATTGAGTCTGGACTACAGTGGACAACTGAGTTTGATATTGAGTAGTTGTCTTGTACTGATACGATATTTCTGTAGTTGTTACATATGATGGTACATAAGCTGTAGAAGTGATATAAACCGGCTCCAGTTGTGTTGAGAACGATAAGGAAGTCACAGTATGAACATTCAGTTGTGAATGGAATTCTGTACTGGTAATATATTGCGGAATAAATTGAGTAGAATATTCCACTTGATTAATCGTATCATAAACTGTCCGTTGTACTGTTGTTGGTATTTGTTTTGTTTTGGTTATTGTTTGGTAGACTGGTTGCTGAAAGAAAAAAAAATTGGTATTAATATTGGTATTATTTACAAATATTTTTTTATAAATAAATATATTTATACCATATGATAGATATTTTCATAAAATTACGATGACCAGTGACATTACTGGTTTTAATAAATAAGTTTTTATAAGTCACTTAAGAATGCATAATGCTTTAGGCCTATTAGAAATCAGCGCAAAAAAACACTTCATACAAGTAATCCTGAAATTGGATATGCAATTAATTGTAGTCGCGGGAGGAAATATCACAGATTTCAGACCTTAGTAAGATTTTGTTTGCAATTTATTTGCGTTATATGTTCCACTATTAATCCCCAATATGCGGGCGGACACAGGCAGAGTATGGTTGGAGAAATAGGGCTCGATACCCTTCCTAGCACCCCATGGTGGGTTTGATCGCGAGTCTGTCGGCTCCCAAGTCAGTTATTCTGATCACTATGCTACCATTGTCCCCAGACCTCATTAAGATTTTAGCATCCCAAAATTTTATATTTTTGTACTTTTCATATTGGGTTAAGGCTAATACTTGCTGGTGTTTAAGTATGGGAGCACATTTAGGTTATGCCAAAAACATTAACAGAGAACAAACTATTTAGAAGGAAAGTATGTTGTCTGTGATAAAACAGGAGTATGGAAATACAAAATCTTTCCTACTTACGAACAACATAGTTACGAACATTCACATATGTTAACAAAAACCTACCCATTATCTACCCATGTATTAATGTATGTAATACTGCACTGTACTATACATTATTATTACTGTATTAAAATTAATTAATACTGCATACTTTATGTCCTATGTAGTAGTTAAATCTTCAGCCTAAGTACTGTACAGTACTGCATATGTATGTCCTGCACCGTATTTTTATTTTTTATCAATTAACTTACGAACAATTCTTCTTAAAAAACTGACTTCTGGAACCTAACTCGTTCGTAAGTTGGGGAGTGTCTGTATTGGAATTTTCTGTGTTGGATTCATAGTTTGCCATCTTATGTGCCACAATTATTCCGCATTTAGAGAGTGGACATAGATTGGAGGTAGGGAATTAAGGTTGAATGTCCTTCCTAATGCCCCACAGTGGGCTCTATTCCAGGTCTCTCACTTCTCGAGTCGAATTTTCTAACCGCCTCTGTACTGCGGTCCTGATTGAATACACAGTATCACTATGTATCTGCTTTGGATAGTGTGGATATTTTGATGAGGTCACTTTAAGCCCATTTGATTTGTTTGGCTCATATTTATTTGATTTGGTCATCTCATGCCTATTTGGTTTGGTCACCTCATGCCTATTTGATGTGGTCACCCCTTGCCCGTTTTATTTGATCATCTTATGTTCTCTTGATGTGGTCACCTCATTCCCTCTTGATCTGGTCACCTCATGCCCATTTGATTTGATAACCTCATGCCTGTTTGATTTGATCACCTCATTACCCTTTGATTTGGTCACTTCAGGCCCGCTTACCTCGACAGTTTGTGTCATATACTTCGTGACATACTCTATGTAAGGTACACATTTATATTTTGGTCTGGGCGGAGGACGTCTGTAGCCACGCATACCACCAAAAGTAGCCAATATTTCATGAATTTGAAGTAAAACTAGAAGGGTCAGAGATCTTGATATCATCTTCCTTGGCAGCATCTGGAAGATTGAAGAACATTGGTAGAGTATAGAAAATGCATATGAGAGATTATTGCCAAGACGAAAGCTTTTAATATAATTAAATTTCTTGGATCTTGTAAGGAAGAGTAATCCCTGGGTGCTCTAGGGTTAATCATATTGACAATGCAAGTAACATAACTTAACCTATTCAACCCAAAACACTATAACCTAACCTGACCCAACCTAAACTAACCTATACATTTCCCAGGGTTATTTAACTTTACATGGGGTCTCTAAGGGTTATTCATCTTTTTAAGATTCAATTTCTTATACAGTACCTGAAAAGTATCATGCGGGTGAACATGTTATGCTACTTGAGCGTCCATTTTAAGTGTTGCTTCAGAAGAATTCATTTTGCACAATACTTTTATCCATTGGAAAGGATGCTAAGAGCTCATGAAGAATTAGGACCTGAAATCTTTATAGGTCCTAATTCTTAGGTTAGGTTTTTTTTTTTTTATTAAATGGTTTATATAATTTATTATTTTGTGTATACCATATTGTTAGTTAGCTAGACACACACAAATGGATTTCATAAACTCATCTGACGCGGTTTTCTGTATGGCTAGGATCACCCTATGGGGGATCCTAGCCATACACAGAACCGCATCAGATGCTTTTATGAAATCCATATGTTTTTGTCTCGCTAACTAACAATATGGAATCCTAGGTTTACACTTTTTAAGAAATCGGACCAAAGTCATGTCCCAATTCTTCATGATCCCCGTATGTTAATTATGATATGGATTATGTAATCCTTGGGTGAAAAAGCTGACTTATGTGATAGGTTCCAATTTTGCTGTTCAGTGAGTAACACTTGCCTTCCATCTACAGAGGGATATTCTCAATGAATCTGTAAAACTTTTAGTTTTTTGGTGTAAGTACTTGGTTCCCTTATTGGTACTTCCCATGATTAGAATTATATACGGTATTACAAGTTGAGTTTTGCTGGGAGTACCATACTGTATTTTATTTTACTTATGCATTAATTGAGTTTTGTCCTAGTTTATTTGTATTGTCTGTTTATTAATTTACCCAGTACTTATTTATTCATTTGTTTTTTCATAGTCTTTGAGTCGCGAGGGCAGATGATAACTACATTAGGTAGCAACATGTTTCCTTATTATTATTATTATTATTATTATTATTATTATTATTATTATTATTATTACCGAGTCTGATATTAACAAAAATAATACCGATAAATATATAATGAAGATAATGTATTGGACCATTCATTATTATGCCTCTTCATTATGAAATTTAGGCCAGAAAATTCACTTCCTCTCGGAGGAATGAATAATCCGGTTATTCATTTAAATACTGTACAGTATTCATATGTCAACACACGATATGTAACTTGAACGATAAGTCTGGTGAAATGCATGGGAGTGTGACACAGCACATATGTTAAGAAAATTTTGCAAGAATTTCGTAGTAATAGGAGAGAAATTCGTATGTTATTCTATTGTACTTGTATGCACCATTTTATGTCACTATTAGTCCTCATGAATAGGGGTTAACACAGGTTGGAGCAGGGGAAATTAAGACTGGATGCCATTCCTAGAGTCCCAGTGGGAGGGAATTTGGTATGGGGTATGCATTCGTACTTTAATGGTGTGCACCGTTTTTTTTGCATGCATCAATTGGTTTCCATGGCTGGGGTTGGACACAGACAGGTCGGAGCCGGGGGATTATAAGACTCTATGTCTTTCTTAACGTGTGGGCTCGAACCCGCGTCAGTTTCCTCCCTGCTCGCAGTGGACAGGTCAGAGCAGGGGATTATTGGCGTGGCTGATTCTTTCTAACGTCCTATGGTGATTTCGAAACCACGTAAGTCACCTTCCAACTCGCGCTCTCTACCACTGAGCTGCCAAGGGACCCCAGCTTTAATAGTGGCTTTATAATTGATATGATATGATATGACTCGTGGTGGTTTGAGTATTTTTTGAGATTTTCACCCGTCATAAGCTAAAAATAAGTTCTTCCAAATGTCTAGTGCAGATATTAAACCTAGAAAATATTTTTAAAAATAAATTAATCAGCATATTTTAATTCATTACAACATTCAAACATATCCATATATTTTAAGAAGTTGACACTTTATATTTTGTCGATGGTGTCATCCTTTTATCTTTAATTCTGTAATTTGAATGTGTTCATATATGCAAATGATCGACAGTGTAGCCTATTTGAAGGTTGAACGTCGGATTAATTCACACAATTACATAACGGTCGTTTAGGAGTGTAAAGCGACTGTTAATTGCGCTTCCATTTATATTTTTTTTCTCATGCGCTTTTTCTACGTGAATCCATTTTGTTATTAAAGAATTTTGACAAGAGCATCCCATATGTCATTTGTTCAGATCTTGTAAAGTTGAGTAACCCCCAGAACTCCTTGTTATGTTAGATAACCCCGTAAATTGTTAAGTTTGGTTAGGTAAGGTTTGCTTAACTTGGGTAAGGTTAGGTGACTGGCCTTGTAATTATGAATAGCTCAATAGCATCTCATATATACTTTGCGAATGAGTTTAAAATTTTTAAGAAAAAATTTTGTTTGTGTCATCAACCTTTGCCTTCATATCTTTTTTGTTTGTTTTGCGGTGGGTTTAAGATTGGGGATCTTGTTAAGGAGAATAACCCCAGGGTGCTATAGGATTATTCAAATTTACAAGGCACGTCACTTGACCAATAACCTCACACAACCTCGCTCAGATTAATCGAACCGAACCTAACTCAGCCCAATGCAGTCCAACTCAACAGATTACGGGGTTATTTAACTTTACTTGGGATTCTGGGGGTTACTCATCTTTACAAGATTCGAGATTGGATAGACAGAGGATTATATGATCACGTGTAGCTAACAAGGTCTTTCATTAACGAGATACGTGTATGTGTCATCGCTCTCGTCCTTGCGTGTGAAACTTAATGGTTAGTTAACAATTTGAATTTCAGAGATTTAATCTCTCTCTCTCTCTCTCTCTTAACCGGCTTCTCTATATTTTATCGTTTGATAATTTAATAAATTTAAAGATATTTTATAGGAGTCAGTTATAATTTATAGATTCAACGCACACACACATGTATTGTATACATTACGCTCCGATTGGCATGTTTAGATGCAGTACACACATACACAGATGAACGTGTGTCGCTGAGGAAATCCTGAATATTGGAACGGTTGGTCAACAGTCCGCAGCCTACGAATACCTTCCTTGGTCTAGTGATCCAAACGCAACGGTGATAATGTGATAGGTTTTACGTCACAGACTCTCTTTTCGAATGAGGGCTAGAATGGTAGCTTCTCTCGAAGGATTTTAATTTGGGCAAGTGCGACCGTTATCCTGAAAGAATGCCTTTTATAACCTCAGGCCTTGGACGCGAACCCATGACCTGACGAGCAAAGTCGCGAGTGTTACCACTCAGCCATGGTGGCCACGATTCAAACTCAGTGGTACTAATCGAAAAACTCATATGTAAAAAGCAATTAAAATATGGAACAAGTAAAGATAACGACTCCTAGTGCATTTAAAAAAAAACTGAAAATACTTTAGTTGGGTTAATATAGGTTTGGTTAGACATTTAACCTAACCTAACTTAACAATTGAGGGGATTGATTAATGTATTAGAGTGGTTATGTTTACTTGATCCAAAATATATATCTAAAAATATAGCGAATATATATACTGTGAACATTAAACATATCGATATGGAGAAAGTGAAAAAAAATCGCAAAAAAATAATATTTTAGCCACCAAAAACTTCATCGGAAAAGAACAAGATAATATATATCTAAATATATAAATACATAGCGAATATACAGACTCGGACACCATATATAACAATTTGCGGAGAAAGTAAAAGATGACAGAAAAAAAATTAATAATAATATTGCTGAAAT
>JAXCGZ010011333.1:205000-207500 GCA_037179515.1 Halocaridina rubra
GCGCATGACGTTAGGAAGGGCATCGAACCATAATCCCTCAGCAACCAACTCTCTATGTCCATCCTCATCGAATACGGATGAATAGTTACACAAAACGGAAAAAACGTTATCATTATTACTATTGTTATTAATATTATTATTATTATTATTATTGCCATATCACTTTGAAGATTGCCGGTGTCAATAAATGTAGCAAAAAGTATGACACAGCAGATCTTCTACAAAACAGGAATATATGCGTCTACTTTCAGTCTCTTGTCCCCTCCCTCCCCCCTCCCACAAAAAAATAAAGGAAGAAGGGACTTTGAGGCCTATATTCCCCCCCCCCGTTTAATTCTTCGTACAACACAAAATATAATGGTATAATTCTTTCATACATTTCGAGACCACTTTTAGTGACCTTCTACAGGTCTTTTGGTACTACTACTACTATTATTATTATTATTATTTTTATTACTATTATTATTATCCAAGTAACAAGCCCAGCTTGACAGCTCCAGCAGGGTAAGGAACTTGGAAAGGAAAAAGAAAAGATTAAAATGGGACAGCTTGGTATGGCAATACCGGGATTATCCCACTATAATTTTAAATATTCAGCATTAAAATAATGAATTATTTGTGCCTAGCTTAGATTTCTTAAGCTCAGCTTTACTTAAACATGACTGAGTAATTGACTCCATTTCCTAGTGGTAGCTGGAATTGAATTTCTTGAATAGGCCTACTGTTTACCATTAAATTTAACGAAATAATATGCTGCTCTTTTACTACTAGTAGTACCACTATATTGCTAATAGTAATAATAATAATATATATATTTTTTTAGAAGATTCACCGTCCATGCCTTTAAACATATAGGAAAGCACTAAGACCGGAATTTAAATCAATTCAATCTGAAGGGGAAAAAAGAAGTCATAATTAGCCTGAAAAGCAACAGGAAGGACAGGACTTGGCTGTCAAATATCTTGACAGAAAATCAGAATAGACAAAGGCCATGGAGTTTAGACAGACTTGTTTTGGTGCTACTTTGGCTTGTTATCTACAAGGAAATAATATCTACTCCGTAGATATTCTAGCGATAAACAGCACGTACATCGGCTAAAAATGCTAAATAGAGGTTAGGTTAGGTTAGAGATCACAATATAAAGTGTAAATCGCATACCAAAAATTCATGACACGTAGATAAGTCAAAGTAGCACTTTTTTTTTTTTACTTCCGTTTAGGACTAAAATTTTAAGTTCTCAAAATATCAATAACAACACTTTCTTCATTTATTATTTAAATCACTCATGCACACCAATTTAATAACTGTTTCCACTTTGAATAATTTTTGTTATTTCACTTGTTACACTTTTTTTGGCCATAGGTCACTCGATAAGTGGTTCGAAGTTACATGGTTAGGCCTTTGTCTTCCTTCCAAAATCTTCCATGAGCATTTTTTAAGAGTGTAAATCCATATGCAATAGAGCTGTGTGTATGTATGTGTGAGAATGGTTACTTGCCTTCGTGACAGTAGTGATTCTCGGGCGTGAATGACTAGGTGAGTTACCTCACTTTCGGTTTTATATACTGTTGCAGTAGGCTATATGTATGAAGAAGAACACCCCCCCCCTTTCCTATATGTATGAAGAACACCCCTCCCCCCTTTTCCTCGTCGTATAGCGCGCGCGCGGAGGAGGGTCCCGCAAGGTGAGAGAGAGAGAGAGCCACCCCATGCTGAATCACTCTGGATGAAGAGTCTCATGAGGTGTGATTACCGTAATCTCCGATGAAAGTGAAAAGGAGGACCACCCTTCCTCTCATCCACTCCTCTTTTTTTTCCTTCTCTTTCTTCTTTTTCCTGTAATCTGCAGAAAGGAGGAATTTTTCCTCCTGTAGCGTCACCATATTTGTCATTTCTCCGAATGACTAAGGAAAGAATCTGCTACCTGTTTGCAATAGCAAAGCGTTCCAGTGGACTAATATTTTTCGTATGGATCCCGTCAGTTTTAAGAAATTCAAATGTATTTATATTCATTGAGCCTTCAAAAATAAGGACTGTGGACAGATGATCTAAATCTTAATGGAAGTAAATGTGAAATACTGTATTAGTTTTTTTTTACATTACCTTGACAAAATTGCTATATTATAAACTTATTCCCCAACTAGGGTACATATACAGGCCTTTTTATCGTTGCTTTGATTGAATCTCACTTCAGTATCCACTATGCGGCTTGATGACATCAATGTCCACTTTTTAACTTGGCACCGACTTCCATGTCTTAGTAGAATGTTACCGACATCAATGTCCACATTATCGCTTGATACCAAGATCAGTGTCCACTTTGCATACCGATGTGTCTGTATATGATGTGAAAATGCAGTAAAAACTTATATTTTCATTTCAAAATTTGTTTTGTGTAAACAGTTATTACACAGCTCACATATTGCACTTTCACAAAAAACGGATATTTTTGTTTATAGGAAAAAGTAGGATTTTGTAAAGCGGATTAACCCCAGGGTG
>JAXCGZ010011333.1:210000-212500 GCA_037179515.1 Halocaridina rubra
ATATATATATATATATATATATATATATATATATATATATATATATATATATATATATATATATATATATATATATGAACCATTTTTTACCCCGACCGGGACTTGAACCTGGGACTTATTATTACTAAGCCAAGGCGCTACCAACTACACCAAAGAAGGTTAAAGGGAAACAAACCTTACAGCATAAATCTGCTATAATATGAATGAACGCATTCTATATATATATATATATATATATATATATATATATATATATATATATATATATATATATATATATATATATATATATATATATATATATTGGTACAGCATCAGAGAGGCATGTAAGTTTTACGTAAGGTTTGAAGACATCATGTTCCAGATTTCTCCTTTGAAGATTTGCATAGAGAGATTCTTCTTCCATTGAGGTATAGGTTTCTTCGCCAGAAATGATCGCCAACATGAAGGCCACTGTGCCATAAGTGAACGGATACTTCAATGCATAAGTAAACACAATATGGCTAAAAAAAAATAATTGATTACCGATTACCGCTGCATGTGTCATTATTAAACCTCACTCGAATGGGGGTGGACACAGACAGGTAGGAGCTGGGGGATTAAGGCTGGATACCCTCCCTTAGCGCCTCGCGTTGGGCTCGAACACGGGCTTGTCAATTTCCCGAGTCCTCATGCGGTGATGATGATGATGATTCGGTTTAACGTCACGAACTCCCTTTTCTATTAAGGGCAAATGTAATCGTTACCCTGAGTGTATGCTCTTACTAACCTCAGTCCGTGACGGGGCGCGAACCCTCGACCTGCCCCCACAGAGTCGCGGACGCTACCATTTAGCCACGGAGCCGTACTGAATGATGACTAGCCGGAAGCGTTGTTGCAAGTTTTTGTAATAATTTTATAATATTCTATTAAGTTCAAATTTAATTACGCAAATGGAAATAAATTATTACATTAATTTAGTCGCTAATGATAAAATAAGGAAATTAATTACAGTTTGATTCATTATTACACTGATTTATAACTTAATACATATCGTCATCTCAGGGCTTATATTCCTTCCATAAATTCTAGATCTTCATTCCTTTGCCTATTCTTTGAACCTATCCTTTTCTTATTTTTTTTATAATTTTCTTATTTGCCTTGTCCTTAAGCTGCTCCTTTTTCTTAAAGTTTTCTTGATCCTCGGGATCCGATGAGGGTAATGTTTTTTACCCTTCCCAATTGTGTTCGATTCTCCACCCACGGATGGGTGGAATGGGTCATGGAGGACCCATAGGGCGGTCGCCAGCCGGCACAGGCCCCAACCTCCCACTGTGGTGCCCAGGCAGAGCAGTAACCTCTCCAGTAAATAGCTTAAACTCTTGCCTGGACGAGGCGCGATCCGTCGACCTCTCGAATCCGAGGCCAGCGCGTTACCACTGTACTAGCCTGTGTTACACGCGCACACACGCACGCTCTATAAAACAGACAAACACCCTGACTGCATGTTAATTGTTGAAGACCTCCCGGATAGGTATGGACCGATTTTAATCATGGAATATATTACCAGTGACTCGTGTGGAACACAGAGAACTGTTTTATTAGTCTACCCCTTAGCACACAAGCACTTTTACACGTCATGTCTGTGAATATATATGAGCGTGTTCCAAGCTTAGGAATTAGGACAATAGCCAATTATTTTGGAATGTGTTTTTGTTCAACTTGAGAAAATTGGATCTTTTAAAGATAAGTAAACCCTAGAACCGCATGTAAAGTTAAACAACCCCTAGATTGTTAGGTTAAGTGACCTGCTTTGTAAATAAAAATAACCCTAGAGCGCCTTAGAGTTAAGCTTGTCACAAGATCCAGAAAATGCATTAATCCTTCACTCAGCTGGCGTAGGGATGAAGGTATTGACAAATGTTTCCCGTTTAGTGACTCATTAATCGCGTTTCGTACTCGTATGAGTTTAGTAATTTACAGGTTGTATCGATAGTAAACTATTTTTTTTTTACTATTGATTCAATTACCAATCTTGCTGATGGATACGTTAAGGCCGAAAGAATGTGAAATTATGATGATACGTTTTGGATTTTAATGTTCGAAATATGTCTTATTATTCCAATTTGCTCTTGAAATATCTTCTGCTTAGATTTTGATATTAGTGACTAGTCTCTCTCTCTCTCTCTCTCTCTCTCTCTCTCTCTCTCTCTCTCTCTCTCTCTCTCTAAGAATTAAAAAGTTATTCTTAAATATCACTTACTTGTTTCGCAATATATTGATTGGCAATATTATTCTATAAGCAATGCAATACTGCATATAACAACGTCATGCTTATTCGATGAAGAAACTCTCCTTTCAAGAGAGAAATAGATGGATAGATAGATAAATAAATGAATAAATAAATAGATTGATAAAGAGAGAGATAGAAGTTTTCTCTCGTCTTTCATATTACTATGAAAATACTGTCTAGTATAGAAAATCGAATGAGTTATGAGACAGATATCATGGCTGTTATTAT
>JAXCGZ010011333.1:215000-227500 GCA_037179515.1 Halocaridina rubra
TTTTTGAGAGAGAGAGAGAGAGAGAGAGAGAGAGAGAGAGAGAGAGAGGAGAGAGAGAGAGAGAGAGAGAGAGAGAGAGAGAGGCACTGAACTCTCGTTGCATTTGAAATGCATTGAAAAATGCCTCAATGCGCTTAGGTCACATGCCAGTTTATTTATTTATTTATTTATTTACTGCGCACTTTTCTTTACTCATAATGAATATGTTGTCTCATGAAGTACCCTGAGGGATAACATATTCATCGGGTTAATAGCACAGTTTTTTTCGCTATCGGTATTGAGTGGTTACTATCACTGTGAGGAAAACAACAGAGCGATCCGTATTCATGCAGAACACTTTCGTTAAGTTTTTATTCAATAATTTTCTTTGTTTCATGTTTTCCATTAACCCTTCCGTGTTTTAGAAATTATTGAAATTCTCGACTTTCACTCGATGATATTTTCCTTTGTATTTTAATTTGTTCGGTATAAACTGGTGTCAGATACTACTGCTGTGTACGTTATGAATTTATAATAATAATAATTATTATTATTATTATTATTATTATTATTATTATTATTATTATTATTATTATTATTATTATTACTATTATTATTACTATTATTATTATTATTATTATTATTATTATTATTATTATTATTATTGTTGTTGTTTTTTGTTGTTTCAGTATTTGAAACTATCAGAGCTGCATGTTATTAGTATTAGTTCCGGGTTTACGTCACGGACTCCCTTTTCTACCAAAGGCTAGGACGGTTGCCTTCTTGCGAAGGACTTGTTTTGGCAGGTGTAATCGTTACCCTGAGTGTATGCCCTTACTTACCTCAGACCGTGACGGGGCGCGAACCCGCGACCTGATGCCTCAGAGTCGTGGACGCTACCGCTTGAGCTACGGTGACTACTGTAATTAGTATTAGTATTATTGAATAATCTTCCTTCCTGGTCTGGAATCGAACCTGCGAACTCTAATCTAAAGCGACACAGCTTAGTCCACTACACCAAAGAGGTTGTAATAAGAGAGGGGACTGGGGTATCTCACTGATACCATACAGGCGGAGGGACGCCACTTCGACCTTTATTTCTGTTTTACCCCCTCCCCAACCCACCAGTGGGCAACAACTCAAGGCTACCTACATTATACAAATGTAATGCAATTGCACATTATTAAATGCTATCAAAGAATCCCATTTCTTGGTCGGGAATCGAACTCTAGTCTAGAGCATCACAGCTTAGACCACTACACTGTGTTGCTCTAGACTAGAGTAGGCAGGTTCGATTCCCGACCAAAAAGGGAGATTATAAGATAACACTTAAAATGCATAATTGCATTACATTTGCTTTATTATTATTATCATTATTACTATTATTATTATTATTATTATTATTATTATTATTATTATTATTATTATTATTATTATTATTATTATTATTATTATTAATAATAATAATAATAATAATAATAATAATAATAATAATAATAATAATAATAATAAAGAAATAGAAATTATTTTTTTATTATTCTGAATTTATTTAAATGATGCTGAATAAAATGAAAATTTTTCATCATTGCTGCAGTATTACTCAGCATATTTACCATATGATTTTCCAGAGATGAATAATCCGGCCAACAATCCTGGAATATACTATATGAATACCTCTGGAATGACAAGGCCAACTATATGTAATTATACATTTTAAGTTCTCAGGGTGTGTGTACGTGTTATGTGTCACTGATACCCCATTAAGGGGGTGGACGCAGGCAGAGTGTGGTTGGGGAAATAGGGCTGGATGCCCATCCTAGCGACCCGCTGGGATCAATCATGGGTCTGTCAAGTTCCAAGCCTAGTAGTCCAACCACTCAAGCTCTCAAAATAAATATATGATTTTCATGCAATTCCGCCACACACACACACACACACACACACACACACACACACACACACACACACACACACACACACACACACACACACATATATACTTACGAGTACAGGATGGACAAAAGTCTCAGGTATTATTTTTTTATTTTTTATTTTTTTCACCTTTCTGGGCGTGGGATTACCTCACTCTAAGTATATACTTCCCTAAGTCACGTTAGTATTAAATAGTTATCATCAGGAAGGGCCTCAGAGAGGTAATCCCTCTCAGAAGGATGAAAAGAGGAAAAAAAAATCTGACTTTTGGCCCTTCTTTGATAATCCAAATTAATATAAGCTGATGAGCAAGAGGTCTCACTAAAGATGTATTTTAGGCCTCTCACATCAGAGTGGCACGTTGCACGCCACGTGGCACGCCAGTTGAAAACGAACATCCGGAAATATATGAAACCTTTCACACAGAAGTGGCATGACACGTCCCATGTGCCACGTGCGACTTGCTTGCCACTCAGAATGGCATGCAAGTCGCACGTGGCGCACGGGACATGTCACGCCACTTCTGTGTGAAAGGTTTCATATATTTCCGTATGTTCGTTTTCAACTGGCGTGCCACGTGCGACGTGTCAAATTGGTATGAAAGCGGCCTTAAAATGATCAAGATATACATTCCATTTAAGGGAATTAAATTTAGACGCATTATAAAGGGATAAGTAACATTTATGACAAAACTGTCATTTTTTTTTATTGATAAAGTATAATTCAATAAACTTTGATAAATTATGGAAGAAATGCTTATTATTGCGGGAAATGTCATTTCCATTCGCTTGCGTCATTTTTATGTGTTGAATGCGCGAAATGAAAATTTTTACGACCTTCAAAAAATTGATGATCTGGAGAGAGAGAGAGAATTTTATGATTTACTTAATGGTTTTTCATTACGTCTTTGGTAATAGAGTGATATTTTCATGGTTAAAAAGTTGGACTTAATCAGTTTTAAAACGAGTAAAAAATTACTGAAATGCGCATTAAAGAGAGAGAGAGAGGTGCAGGGACCGTGGCTCAGAAATGGCAGATTCGTGACTAAGCCCTCCGCTGGACGTTATACATCTATTCACAATTCCCCATCTCTAGACTGTCTGTGTCCGCCCCCGTAGTGGGAATTGATAGTGACAAAGAACAAGCAACATTTATATCCACTCTCCATCTTTCGGTAAACAATCTTAAGAATTCACAATTGTGAAAGAGACTTAAGGTAAGACTCACAGGTCTTAAGGGGGGTTTACACGGTTAAACGGTTCGTCGAACGCGGTTCGACAGACAAGTGTTTGAAGTGATGTTCGAACGTGTGAACGGGGTATTTGGTTGTCGAACACGTTCGACAAACGTGTTCGACAACCAAATACCCCGTTCACACGTTCGAACATCACTTCAAACACTTGTCTGTCGAACCGCGTTCGACGAACCGTTTGACCATGTAAACCCCCCTTTACTGACACAAATTGATGCCATACATTCATCCTTCGCGCCTATATAGTTGACTTATGAGTCTCTTTTCTGGATGTTTATTTAATAATCATTGTCTCTTCAGAGGCTGAAATTTTGCAGTAATATGGGTTTGCCACACCTAACGAAATTACATAATTATTATTGCGTCATTTTTGTTTCTTATTTACAGTTGATTAAAAGTGGGATATATCTGTTGCATTATCGTAGCGTTAGATTTTCGCAATATTATTATTATTATTTTTTTTTTACTTTTTATATATTCAGTGGATTTATCACTATTTTTTTTATCGGGATGTGTGTGTAAACACACACACTCACACAGATATATATATATATATATATATATATATATATATATATATATATATATATATATATATATATATATATATATATATATATATATATATATATATATATATATATATATATATATATATATATTTAGTAAAAGAGAGGAGTGCATATTTTACACAAGTCTCAAAACACCATGCTGCAAGGAATCCCGTTGAAGATTGGATAGAGAAAGCGTCTCCCATTGATAACAGATCTCTTCGAAAAATATATAAATTGTTTTTCAAAGTGCTTTTGAAGACTTGGGATATATAAACTTAATTTAAGGAAGAATTATTTCTGATTAGAGAGAGAGAGAGAGAGAGAGAGAGAGTCAAAGTCAAAGTCAAAGTCAAAAACTTTATTCTATCAAAAATGGCTATTACATGATAATTAATCTAATTACAAATTACAATGTAAAATGTCAAAATAAAACAAATGAAATTTGCAAAGCACAAAATCAAAATATTTACACATTAAAAAAGCATACGTACACTTCGTCTACCCAATGGGAGGATAATAATGAGACTAAAATCACTTATTAAGTAGGTGATTTAAAAGATGAGATTTAAGTGAGGGTAATGTTTGGCAGCTTCTTAAGTTTGCGGGTAAAGAGTTTCAAAGTCTCGGGCCCATTACATTTAAGGCTCTTGCCCCAATATCAGTGGAAGTTCTGGGCACGTAAAAAGAATTCTGATATCTGGTGTTGACGTTATTGATACGCACTTGATTAACTGTTGGCAATGAGAAGAGCCATTCCGGTAATATTCCATGATTTATTTTAAAAACTAAAAGACAGATATTATATATGAACTTCATGTCCATCCTTAGCCAACCCAATCTCTCAAAGAGGGGAGTCACGTGATCATATTTATGCACCCCCCCTATGGCAACTCTTGCAGCAAAATTCTGGAGCCTTTTCACTCGTAACATCTGGGTCTTAGTCGTGGAACCCCAAACACTCAGACAGTAGTTGAGAATACTTAAAATTAATGTTTGTACTACAATTACCCTACAATCAGGCTCGAATCTTTCATAGACTCTGTTCAAGTAAATAAGGGTCCCGTTCACTTTTTTATGTAGTTCATCGATATGAAAATTAAATGTCATGGTACTGTCCATAATAACTCCTAGATTTTTAACCTTATTAGATGGGAAGAGTGAAACATTGTTGAAATTTATACTGATGTTCTCAGGAATGCGGGACAGGTATTGATTTGATCCAAAAATAACGAATTTAGTTTTATTTTCGTTCAGTAAAAGACCATTACTGTTAAAATAACTTTTGGCACAGTTTAATATATCTTCAGCCCTTTTTAAGATTTCAGGAATCATCTGAACCTTACACTTTATATTGCATAAATGTGGATAAGGTCTTCGTATGTAATTCTTGATAAAAAAAAAAAATTCTAGGCATAGATAGTAGAGTTCAGGATACAAAAACAAACTAATATTGAAGGATTAATTAGATTTATTTATTCAGACTTGATATTAGGCAATAAAAAAAAGAATAATAATAATGAAAAGAAAAGCAAAGATGAACTAAGGTCTGATGAAAGCCTATAGGTGTTCGAAAATCGAAAATATCCCGAGTCATACTATTTAAGAAGGGAAGCGATTGCGTCATCAGAAATTGCTGGCAAAAACTGAGTAGCTGATGTATGGCCGTCGGGAAAACCAGTGATCCTCTGATTAGCTTTTAATAACAGCATAGAAGACTTTTGAAGGCTTTCTAAGTGATATGGCTGTTGTAAGAGCTAGCTTTGCTTAGAAGGTCAATTATAGACTTCCACTGTTGAAACACGTTTTGTGACTTGGCGTATTTTTGGACGGGCTATGAAGCGTAGACACGTACGAAATGTGAAATGGAAATAATAGCAAGGTCAGTTTGAGCTAGAATATGCGATTCGGGAAATGACAGACTCGCGATTTAGCCCACCGCGGGGCGTCAGGTAGAACGTCCAGCCCTTGATATCCTAGCTCCAGTTTATCATTGTCCACCCCCACAATGAGGATTAGTGGTGACACAGAAAACATGATTATCATTCTGTTAGATTCTACATCTGGAAAGTATGGGAAATAAATCATTGTTTCCTTCAGTAGATTTGTTTTTTCCCTTCTTAAATTACTAAATCAAATATTTAGTCAAGTCGCACGTGGCACATGGGACGCGTCACGCCACTCTTGTGTGAAAGTTGTTTTAGATTCTCCACCCAAGGATGAGTGGAACGGGTCATGGAGGACCCGTAGGGCGGTCGCCTACCGGAACAGGCCCCAACCCCCCACTGTGGTGCCAAGCCACAGCAGTAACCTCCCCAGTAAACAGTGCCTGGACGAGGCGCGATCCGTCGACCTCGCGAATGCGAGGCCAGCGCATTACCACTGTACTAGCCAGGAGGCTTTGTGTGAAAGGTTTCATACATTTCCAGATGTTCGTTTTCAACTGGCGTACCACGTGGCATGCGACGTGTCACTTTGGTGTGAAAGCGGCCGAAATCCCCGTTAAGGGGGTGGACACTAAATATGTCACTTACCGAGTCGAGCTGCCTAATCACTACGCTACCGCGGTCCTTGTTCTTTAGTACATCAATGAATACTGGTATTAATCTATTGCATGTTATAATAATGATTCAAGCTTCGCACTCATATGAATATTTCTCGTCGTGTATCATAAAAGCGTGAACTAATAAGTATAATATTAACCTTCACATGTTCATTTGGATGTCATTTAACGAGCTTCGTACATACATACATGTACATACATACATACATACACGTACATACATGCATACATACATACGTACATACATACATGCATACGTACATACATACATACGTCCGTGCGTAAGTGCGTACATACATGCATACATATACTTACGTACTTACATACATACATAATACATACTTATACAATAGCCGTTTTCCACCTCGTAAGGGAGATGGTCGAGTCAAAGAACACACATTCACCACAAGGCAAACAGACCTCGATTACCCCTCTTAAATCCTTGGGGATGAATAACTTCCACAATTTCTCCCCACCATCCTGCTTGGGTTATCCACAGGGTAAGTGGTCAAGGATCGTCTGACGTAAGGTCCGAGGCTTTTGAGGCTGCTAAATCCGAGAAGCTGACTGTTGTATCCGTTTCTGTAAACAGTTATCGATGAATTTTCTTGTCTATCTTCCATAACTGTGACTAGAATATTTTTTTCTAATCCCCTGTAGGCTTTTCAGCCTGTCAGTGGGTTAAATGTGACTTATTCAGAATTGTTAATTATTTTGTATGTGTTTTAGGTGTCGTTACCACAAGGAGGAGAATTATATTGTGGAGAATAATTTCAGTGAGAAACTCTTTAGTTAATATAAATTGGCCTTCTTCTCCTAATTCTCTCTCTCTCTCTCTCTCTCTCTCTCTCTCTCTCTCTCTCTCTCTCTCTCTCTCTCTCTCTCTCTCTCTCTATCTATATATATATATATATATATATATATATATATATATATATATATATACATACATATAAAATATAAAACAGGGTGGTTCAAAGCTACTTTACCGTAATACTATGTAATGCCATGTATAAGGGTAAAGTAACTTTTGGGCCACCCTGTACACCTATACATTAATGTTTGTAAATAATTCATTTTTGAGTCTTCATTACATGCTCTATTTGTTTTGTACGATAAATTACATGTTGTATAGACACACTGACTTGTAGAAACTATTTTTAAAATTGACAGCGTTCTGATTTTGTGCTTTGTAATTCAATTATCGTAACACACCAACATTTATCATTTGGATTCAATTAAAAAAATAAGCAGAAGAGGAATCGTTTCTGTCATTTAGGAGTGTGACATACTGCGGTTAGATGTTTTATAAATCATCATTATCATCATTAAAATCATTATCAGCATTTTCAGCATTCGTAGCACCAAGTGTATTAGCAGCAGCAATAGCATCAGCAATAGTAAATAACAATTGCTGTGCAATTGTGAAAATTATGATATAAAAAGATAATATAAAATATACTTTTTTTTTTTGCTATACATGCAATTGTGAAAACTATGATATAAAAAGATAATAAAAAGATACTTTTTTTTTTTTGCTATACAATTGTTGTGTATTCCTTATATAACGAAGCTATCGGTGGTAAACCACCTGCAGCTGTCGGGCCCTCACAGCAAACAATCCTTACCCACTTATCCTTGTGGATGACCCAACAGGGTGGTGGGTGAGAAAAGTGTGGCAACCTCTTTAGAGGAGTGAACGAGGTGCATTGCTACTGGTGAAAGTGTGTTCTTTGACTCGGCCACCCCTTTGCAAGTTAGTTTGCAGATATTGTATATGATAATTTTAATAAATA
This sequence comes from Halocaridina rubra, assembly GCA_037179515.1. NCBI lineage: Eukaryota > Metazoa > Arthropoda > Malacostraca > Decapoda > Atyidae > Halocaridina > Halocaridina rubra. The sequence goes on from JAXCGZ010011333.1 coordinate 223,074, forward strand.
AGAAAATAGGCTATAAGTACTCTAGCATACATTAAAATAGGATCGAATTCAGTAAAAAAAATATAGAGTTATGTATCTTTTGCTTTAGTGAAATGTATGTACTTTGACTCGGCCACCCCCTTGCAAGTTAGTCTGCTGATAGTGGATAGGATAAATAAGAAAATCGGCCATAAGTGCTCCAACACACATTATAAAAGGATCGAATTCAATAAAACAAAATATAGAGTTAGGTATTTTTTGCTTTATTGAATTGTAAAGTAAAATAAATATATAAGAGATAAAACACATCCTTAGGAATATGTTATATACATAAAATTTAGTAAAGAAATCGAGATTTTTTATTTAAACTTTTGTGTTATTCCTGGTCATAAGTTTTATAATTGAGTCGAAGTGAAGTTACGGCTTGTTATGGAATTTATATTCATCGCTCTCGTATAGAGTTTTCGGCTAATAACTATTCAGTTTAGTTTTGTGAAGTTTGGTAGTCACCATGGCTCAAGCGGTAGCGTCCGCGACTCTGAGGCGTCTGGTCGAGGGTTCGCGCCCCGTCACGGTCTGAGGTTAGCAAGAGCATGCACTCAGGGTAACGATTACATCTGCCAAAACAAGTCCTTCGTAATGCTGGCGTCACACATAGCCAAAATTCCCGACCCGACTCTTAAGACCGTCTAAAGACGGAATCCTCCCGGCAGCAATGACGTCATTACGATAATCGGGTGTAATCGTTCGTCCGCGTACGACGGAATCCTAACGATCCTACATAGTTTAAAACAATCGAGGGGGTCCTGAACCGTCGTGGAGGGCCTACGATAATTGGCTGCTGCACCCAATAATCTCCGTGATTCGGAAGACCAAATCAGTCGTAGAACACTGCGTACGACGGGTAAGATCGATCTTCTTGATCGTACGTGGGCGTAGGAGAAGGCGTATGCCCGCGTACGATCCAGAGGATCTATCCTACCCGGCGTACGCAGTCCTCCGGGTCTGGAACCGTTAAAAATTAAAAAATTTGCCTATACGTCTGGCAGTGCAGTACGAAAAGACAGCGCGCGCATGCGTGGTCTCATTTCTGACAACCCAGTCCTGGGCGTTCAGTTTTCCTGCTCCGCTTGCCGCATTTCTTATTGTTTTAGCATGATATTAGTGAATATCTTATTGTTTACCATGATATTAGTGCATTTATTTTTTCCCTCGTGTTCTTGCAGTGACAGTGTTGTTAAATTTCATTTTTTGCTGTTGTATTTTGATGTGGTTCCCCATTCCAGTGCCTTTTACATTTGTTTACATAGGAATATGTAGTCAATTGGTTTTTTATTTGAGTATTCTCATATGTAATTTTTTCAGTACACTTATATTATTACATGGGGATATGTCTTGCCATACTTGTGTATTTTCTCATAATGAAATTTATATATTTTTGTACAGTATATATTTTTGTATCTTAAAAATAAAATTATTATTTTCTGTTCATTTCCTGTTTATTACTTATATCATCATTTTACTATAATATATATTTATATATGACCATTAATATTGGTCATGCAATAAAGCATATATTTCCTATATAATATTGTGAAATCAATATATCAAAATATGAATTAATCAAATCCATAAATGTGGCAAACAAAATATATGAAATATATAAACATACATGGCCAACATATATTTACTTATATATATATATATATATAAGTAGCTGAAGTGCCATTTATATATATAAGTCAGGGTTATACTTTCACAAATATCCCATATATATATATATATATCTTTTTCCCATATATTTATTGTTCACTAGGATGAATTCTAACATAATTATATAAATGGAAAAGTAAGGGCAAATATAACTATACCAAATTACTTTTTATTTGCGCTTACCAGTACATACAACTTACATTTGAAGGATTCTGTGAATGACAAAGATGAAACATTATTAATTATTAAATGTAAAATATTAAACTTAATATCTTCTTAGTATAAAATAATGAAAATGAAACATATTAAGATCAGTTATTGTAATATGTGAAAAACAAATGACTTAAAATAAATTTCATATCTATATGGGAATAAAATGCTAAAATTAAAGTTACAAACGTCGTCCTTTAAACCATTCTCTCTTGCCACGATACCCTTCCTTCGGGGGAATTACAGTATTCCTCCCGACTGCGTACAACCCCCTACGAACGTGTACGTTCCCCTACGATGGGTCGGGAGCATGGTCGGCCCAGTCGTAACGGTCAAAAATTTAAATTTCCCGTTTTCTATGATGAGACTTACGTTTGCGTACGATCAGTCGTACGTTACATTACGCGTCCAAACGACTCCGTATGACTGCAATTACGATCCATAGGACTGCTTACACGGACGTACGATGCACTTCCGATAGGCACAGGAATGCACCTGTCGGCTAAAAAATCTGCCGGATCTCCAAGGATTGAGCGAAGATTCCGTCAGAATGCGGTCTTAAGAGTCGGGTCGGGAGTTTTGGCTATGTGTGACGCCAGCATAAGACGGCAACTGTCCTAGCCCTTGGTTAAAAAGGGAGTCCGTGACGTAGAACCGGAACATTTGGTTTTGTGAAGTTTATTACCAAAATAATCTTCAAATATTAAGTTAGGTTAGATATTGGTAGGTTAGGCCTGGGGGATGTGGGGGCAAAGCCCCTCAATGAGCAAATGAGGAATTTTTTCTCAAAATTTATCCAAGACTTTCTTTGGAAACCTATCGAATTTGGTAGTCATTCTAATATTAACTTGCGTTAAATATTTGTTAGGTTAGGCCTGGGGGGTCATGGGGAAAAACAACCCCCCCCCCGTTAGGAAAGTAGAGCTTAGTCTCAAATTTTATTCAGACCTTTATATGGGGTCTGTCTAAAGATTTTCTGTGTAAAACGATCGAATTTGAAACTTATTTCGGCTATACGTAAAAGTCATGTCTTAAAAATCATTCCTATAAAACGGAAATTGCCATTAAAATGGATCATTTGCTATACAAAATCATTAGAAAAATTACATTTCAATGTCCAAATAAATTATGGGCTCCAGTTACACTATTACCTTCTGTGGCTGCCGTGGCAGAGAAGCAAAGCCCGCGACTCTGATTCGAGGCCGCTACGATCTGAGGTTAGAAAGGGCATTCACTCAGTAGCGGTCGCACTTGCCAGACCAAAAGTCCTCTTAAATATTACATCATCCTAGCCCTTAATAGAGAATGGAGTCCATGACGTAAAAGCGATCATTCACTCGCAATTTCACTGTCAATATTACCTTTTCTCGGTAATTTCGTCCCTTATTTAACGACGCTAGGAGTCTCAGAAGCCAAGACCAAGTGTTGTATCTTAAAAAAATATATAATAAATAAAGAACTTAGCGTAGTCACCGTGGCTCAAGCGGTAGCGTCCGCGACTTTGAGGCGCCAGGGCGAGGGTTCGCGCCCCATCACGGTCTGAGTTTAGCAAGGGCATGCACTCAGGGTAACGATTACATCTGCCAAAACAAGTCCTTCGCAAGAAGGCAACCGTCCTAGCCCTTAGTAGAAAAGGGAGTCTGTGACGTAAAAACGGAACCTAAAATAAAGAGCTTAGCACTTTTTCTTCGAGAGAGAACGAATTGATTCGAAATTGAATATGGTATACGGTTTTGAAAATGTAGTTCTCCGTGCTTTCGAGTACATTATGTACTCATTGTTGGAGTATATAAAATACTTGAAAACGCGAAAGGGCTCTGTTATCTCTCTTTTATTCCGTAATATATAAATATATATATATATATATATATATATATATATATATATATATATATATATATAATATATATATATATATATATATATATATATATATATATATATATATATATATATATATATATATATATATATATATATATATATATATATATATATATATATATATATATATATATATATATATATATATATATATATATATATATATATATATATATATATACACAAGCACAAACACACACACACACACACATCACCCACGCAGAAATGCTTGACAAGTGAAGTGTTTCTGTATTCATGTTTTTATTTCATAATAATCGATTTTTAAGGTTATGTGATGAAATAGATAATCAAGTGCATGAGATGAAAAAAATATTATTATTAGTAGTAGTCATAGTAGTAATAGTAGTAGTAATAGTAGTAAATAAGCAGTGATAGTTATATAGCCACTGCTTCACAACAGACATAGAAAAAAAATTCCATTTGATGAAATTTATGTGGAAAAAAAAAGAAAAAAAAATATTTCCGGCCTCTGATTCCCGCTTAACTTATTTCATAATCTTGATGACTTGGCCATATATGGTAGAGAATTGACCCCAATAGAAATAGAAGATAATGATAAATATTAAGAGAATATAGAAAAAAAAAGTAAGGGTTTGATTTGTTAGCATTTTGTCATCGTC
>JAXCGZ010011333.1:232500-257500 GCA_037179515.1 Halocaridina rubra
GAAAACTTCTTTGCAGGATGTAAGGAAATACTTTTTCAGTGTAAGAGTAGTTGATAACTGGAATTTGCTAAGCGAGGAGGTAGTTAATGCTATCTCAATCCATAGTTTTAAGGAAAGGTATGATAAGTATCACTAAGTATAAAATGGAACCGATGAGGAGACGGGAAGATACGAGCGTTGGGCTCTTTCCCGTAAGCACAATTAGGTAATCACAATTAGGTAATCACACACACGCACACACACAAAAGCACACACACACACACACACACACACACACACACACACACACACACACACACACACACACACTCACTCATTCACTCACTCACTCACACACTGGACTGAGCAATGTAAAACTCCTTCACTGACCTAAAAATGTACATTTACATTCCTAAAAATTACTGGAGTGCCAAATGCATTACTCTATAGTGCCATCTTGCATGTAAGGTCACACCTTCTCAATTCACCAACGTCTGCGGAAATAGTTGTAACGAGGATTGTAGCTTCAGGAGTAGTGTTAAATGACTGATCCAAATTAATGATATAGTTGTTATTAGTTGAAGTTTCTATGAACAAGAATATACTAATATAACTTCAGTTTTATATAAAAAATATTTATTAAAGTTTATATTTATAGCTGTGTGAAATTTCCTCTGGATAATATATTAAAGATTTGATTTTTCATTCATATACAGTTAGAAAAATACTGTTATGTCATTCATACATAGGAAAATACAGTGAAGTCATTCATATACAGTATACAGTTAGGTAAATAAAAGTATGTATAATATAACAGTACTCCCCCAAAACATCCTTTTGACTTAAGAATTTCCTTATGAATATTGTTGAATTGTAGCATCTCACAGCTTCACACTTTCCAACATTACATAAGTGTGTCTTACAAGCGTGAGATATTTCTATTCTTATTCGCATGACTAAGTGTGTTATGATCGTTAGGCTGGAGTGAATGCACTAACGCTTTGTAATAGTTTAACGTTTTAGTTATCGACATTGTGTGAAACTCGGAAAAAAAAATGTTGAAATGAAATGGGTTTTATTGTGAGAATTTTATTTTTTATATTTCGGGAGAATTGTGGAGTCGAGGAGAGAAATGAAGATTTTATGAATTTTTATTTTTTGCTTTTTTTTGAGGGAGAAAGAAAACATACAATATAGATAGACAGATAGATATATAGATAGATAGATAGATACACACACACATGAACCATTATCGCCTCTGTGCATTGACATTGTACATTGTATGCTATCCGCTGTAGCTTTGAAGATTAATAAATGTGCAGGAAACGTTTCAGCTTACTGTTAGAGCAAGAAACATACTGGGCTAAACGTTAGTTCACTTTACACTCATTTATCAGTCTCACTTGTGACTTATTTTCGCATTTGATTCAAATGCTTGTTCCAGAGGAAGCTACAATAATTTATACATTAACATATGTGAACACATTTGGCATATTAGCTGCCCCTGACAAGGGTTCGAACCTACAACGCAAATGACAGTTAACACTGTGCATAAGGTGTTGCCGAATATACCACTGATGGTCTAAAAGAAGTAGGCAGCCTCTCAGCTAAATGCTGGATCTCGGAATGGGCACACTCAGCTTAATATTTCTGTTCATTTCACTCTCACTTCCCATCCTCACTTTTGACATGTTTTTGCCAGTAGCTGATATTCATGTTCCCAACCTTACTAGTGACATGTTTTTACAATTTATTTTAGTTCTAGTTTTCTTAGGTATCTACAGTTACGTCCAGTTATGTTCCATGTTTTCACTTATGACACTATAATTATTTGACCAATATACAAGTTTTATATATGGCTAATTGATAATATTAATTTGTTTTCATAGTACATAATCATATTACTGTAACTCCTGAAAGGTGTTTTACTAATTTCGGTTGATATTTCGATATTTTGATAAGTAGTCACCGTGCTCAGGGTAACGATTACATCTGCCAAAACAAGTCCTTCGCAAGAAGGCAACCGTCCTGGCCCTTGGTAGAAAAGGGAGTCCGTGACGTAAAACCGCAACATTTCTATATTTTGATATATTCACTGTCTAGTTTGTGAAAACAAAGGTATTAAATTAATTTAAATTGATTTCATTTAATTTAATTTCTCTGCTTTCCTACGAGACACTTTTGCTACTAGAGATAACTTCACGGTAACTGGATGTCTTCTTAGCGAACTGTCCCGTCAACCTTTTACCAGAGGCTGTGGATTGATAGGATTCGGTTTTACGTCACAAACTCCCTTTTCTACTAAGGGCTAGGACGGTTGCCTCTTACGAAGGACTTGTTTTAGCAGGTGTAATCGTTACTCTGAGTGTATGCCCTTACTAACCTCAGTCCGTGACGGGGCGCGAACCCTCGACCTGCCGCCTCAGAGTCGCAGACGCTACCATTTTGCCACGGAGACTACAACCCTTTTACCAGAGGCAGTTTGGGAAAATGAGAGTATAGGGGCGTCCTTCGCGACTCTGTCATTTAAGCAGAGCAATAAGTACTTTAGATTTCTGGAGTCCGTTTGCAATAGTATCTTTCCAAGTCTTGCTTTTCTCTCAAACTATATTTATCAAGTATTCACTGAAGATGTTTATTTTAAATTATTATTATTTTTTTTTTTGCTGTTTTGTTAGCGACAGAAGCGATTTGACGGTTTATCTGCGCAGATAATTTTCCGAGGTGGGGGGGGGGTCCTCCAACAATTATCTCGGCAGTTTTTACCGAGGTGGTTTTCCGATAAAATTTACGATGACCGCAGAATACAGGCGCAGGTAGATAAGAGCGTATTAATAAATTTCCTATGACAGGCTCGAAAATTGAAAATATACTTTTTGTGATATATATATATATATATATATATATATATATATATATATATATATATATATATATATATATATATATATATATATTATATATATATATATTGAAAGTGTTGTTATTATTATTATTATTATTATTATATTTATTATTATTATTATTATTATTATTATTATTATTATTATTATTTTTATTGTTGTTGTTGTTGTTATTATTATTCCCAAGGAGCTAAGGGGAGTGGTTGAGGCATGTGTGGATCGCGGTGAATGTGTTTCTTGGCTCGGCCACTCCCTTACTAGGGGGTATGAGGCCAGGTATATGTATAAGTATGTATGTATTATTATAATTAATTATTATTGTTGTTATTTTTGTTTTGTTGGTGGTGCTATTATTATTATTATTATTATTATTATTATATTATTATTATTATTATTATTATTATTATTATTGTTATTGTTATTATTATTATTATTATTATTCGCTCAAAGAAGTTTCTTGGTTATGATTTGTGACCGCTGGAGAATATCCGGTGATAAATGGAAAATTTTCTATTAAAAATTATAATAAAATATAGAAAAAAAATTGCATTAAAAATAACAATAAAATAAAAAAAAATTCAATTCCAGTTTTGGCAAAACTAGGTTATTCATTTCTGAATTCTCAAAACATCTTTTCCTGTTGATTTCTAGAAACAATTTGGGCTCTCTCTCTCTCTCTCTCTCTCTCTCTCTCTCTCTCTCTCTCTCTCTCTCTCTCTCTCTCTCTCTCTCTCTCTCTCTCTCTCTCTCTGTATGTGTATGCGTGCGTGCGTATTATTATGTATGTGCGTTCGTGTGTATGTGTGTGGCTTAGGGTTTTACAGCCGGATACCTTTCCAAACGCCAACCTTTTCTATTATTCTAGATTTGGACCTGCACCGAGTAGAGTTTACTTGCTCCCCCGGTTGGTTGATTTGTGAAGAGATTTAATTTTATTTATAGGGAGTAGCTTTTCTGATACTCACATGGGGTCGTTGGTTAATCAGCCGCCCGTTGCGATCCTGAAACTGAAGGTCAATTGGACTTGAAGAGGACTGGCCAGAACAGCTCGATGTTAAGTCTTCCTTCAGTTACGGTTCTATTCCAATGCCTACATCTACACCGAATATTCTGGTGTATTCGCTACGCATCTCTTACTCTTCCTTCTCATCTGACAAGTTACAACACCCCCCATCTCTGTTTCTTCTGTTTTTTCCCGGTCCCTATGAAGGTAATTTCCTCTACTCGTTTCGGTGTCAGTGTCATAAAAAAATTCTGTTTTGAGGCTATTGGTAGGCTATGGCTCGAAAATTTACTACTGGACGCCCTTCCTAACGCTAATCCACCTCACTAATTTGAACTTGGGCCCGGTCTTGGCTAGAGATGACTTGATTAGTGGATGTATTAATTCTTCTTTATCGGCAACTTTCTGATTTTCATACGGAGTCGCTGTTTTTCACTAGGTCAATTGCAAGCAAGTATTTGTTTTAGCTATAAGTTGTATGGCCGGATGACCTTCCTAACACAAGCTCTTTCAGTGGATATTGGCTTGGGACCAGCACCTAGTTGACCTGGTTTGGTCCCCCATTTTATCGGGAGAATATCCTATAGTTATGTAGGGTCGCGGTTTCTCGCTGGCCTATTGGAGACAAGTAGCAGATTTGAGCTTGAGGTTTTACGGTTGGATGGCCTCCTCCTACATACATATACAATGGCCCCAATCTCATTTGTGAGGGGGGATGGCCGAGTCAAAGCATACTCATTCATCAGAAGCTGTTATACCTCTATCACTTCTTTTCGCTCCGTAGAGTTGGCCCAGTCGGAGCATACATTCATAAGAAGCTAGCATACCTTGATCACTCCATTTAGCTCCGTGGGGATGAAAGGTTACCACAGTTCCTCTCATCTCCTTCCTTGGGTCACCCACAGGGCTTCCTAATAATATAATAGCCATGATCCGGCATAAGTCCTCATTTCCCATCGGGCTTTAGCTGGTTTCTTCCCCCAGTAGCTAGATTAGGGGATATATTCATTATGTAATAAGATATAGCTTTAAAAATTTCAGCTGCAGCTGTTCATGGCAGAAGATCCTAGCCCACTTTACCCTGTGAATGACCTAAGGAGGTTGATGGGATGAAAAGGAATTGCGGCAGCCCTTTATCCTCAAGGAGCTAAGAGGAGTGAGTCGAAGTGTGCTGGCTTCTAGTGAATGTATGCTTTGACTAGGCCAACCTTTACAAGGGGAATTGCGGCAATGGTATATGTACATATGAATTTCAGAGTATTCTGAGCAAAGATTTCGTTTTCTCGTTCGTATATTAGACTGAATTTCATCAGCCTTCTGGAAAAGAGAGACACTCCTCTCTGAAGCTTAAAAGAAGAAGAAGAAATCTTTTGAGAGATTTACTGCAGTGCCAAAAGTGGTTTTTGGACTTCCTGATTCAACTCTCTCTCTAATGTTTCCTCTTCTTCTTCGCTGTCACTTTGGGAAAGTAGCTCCACTTATCATGTCAACATGACACAAAATTCGCAGCATAACTTTATCTTTTATTTTTTACGCATCAGGCGATTCTGTGGAAAAAAAATAAAATTGCGTAGATATCTAATCTTGATATTCGGTTGCCAATTTTTTCCCTCTTTCACAGCAAACGGGGAGAAATTCCATCTTTGTGATTTATACTGAAATATAAACTTTTAAACTATGTAATGAAGAGCGTCGAGGGTTCGCGCCCCGTCACGGTGTGAGGTTAGCAAGGGCATTCACTCAGAGTAACGATTACATCTGCCAAAGCAAGCCCTTCGCAAGAAGGCAACCGTCCTAGCCCTTGGTTGAAAAGGGAGTCCGTGACGTAAAACTGGAACAACAACATAAAACCGAAACAATGAAGAGCGTCAATAGTATGTGAGTATCTTATACGTTTAGTTTGATGCTATTATATTTATTTTTAAAATATTTCATTTTTGTCCACATAAATGGCTGTTTTTATCACACATTCGTACACACACACACACACACACACACACACACACACACTTGCACGTACACACACACACATATATATATATATATATATATATATACACACGGCTCTTTCCCGTAAGCTCAATTAGGTAATCACAGTCAGGTAATCACACACACACACACACGCATGCAAGTACACATATATACATACATACACGCACACACACTTGCACGTACACACATACGCACACACACACACACACACGTACACACACATACATACAAACACATACACATAGTCACTTTCATAAACTGCTCAAAGATATGAAAATTCTGTCTCCTAACCTCTTGATATACTGATAACTAAAGCACATCTTTGACTTCTATGGTAATAGTGTCTCAAGATTTGAGGTCTTTATTTTGCTTACAACTAACCTCGTCTGAAATGAATTTGACTATGATCTTTGTTCTTGTGTAGTCTCCGTGGAAAAATGGTAGCGTCCGCGACTCTGTGGCGGCAGGTCGAGGGTACGCGCCCCGTCACGGACTGAGGTTAGTAAGGGCATACACTCAGGGTAACGATTACATTTACCAAAACAAGTCCTTCGTAAGAAGGCAACCGTCCTAGCCCTTAGTAGAAAAGGGAGTTCGTGACGTAAAACCGAATCATCATCATTATGATCTTTGTTCTTGTCACTGTCACTGTTCTGCAGTGATCGTTTTTAATGTCACTATTAATTCCTATTCGCTTATGGATGGTTGCGAATATGTTTGAGCTGAAGAATTAAGGCTGGATACCTTTCCTAACGCCCCACGGTAGGGCGCTAGGATTTGTCCCTTCCCGAGTCGAGCGGTTTAACCACTGCTCTACAGCGGTCCTTTGATTTAATTCAAGTTCTCCCTCAAAATCAGCCACTGGAGAGCAATCTATCTAAACTCTACGGTTCTCTTTCTATGCCTACATCAATACCAAATATTCTTGGATATTCGTTGCACATGTTTTATTATCCCTTCACATCTGACAAGTCACAATACACTCCCGATCTCTGGTTCTCTCTATGTTTTCTTCGTACCCAGGCCTGATGAGGGTAGATTTATTTTTATTTTTTTTTTGCCCGTCCTGGTGTCACAATCATAAAAAAAAAAAAGACTTGTGTCTGTCCCAAGCCCAGGTCAATGAAGAGGCTTGGTGTCAGAAAAAGCATATGACACATGCATCCAAGAGGCTAATGACATACAATGACCCCATATGAATTTAGAAAAAGCTGTAGAGAGAGAAGATGGTTGATGTTTTTGTTGTTCCGTGATCTGCTCGGTCGAAAAGCCACATATCCCTAAGGAAGGCCACCGCCAATCCAGGGTGCTCCCACATATCTATATAGGAGTGTATGTTGTGTTGTTGGTATATGTGGTTGTAAGCCTTGTCATAATATGTTTGAATGCATGTAGTGAAGTGTTCCATCCTGGACAAGCATCACTAAGGGAGTTTTATAGCCTCTTCTGATAGCTCAAAAGAAGAAGAAGAAGAACATGCTTCACTGGATGTCTGCTGACACTCCCAGCGTTATGTAGCATGCAACGTTCTCACGGGGGCCGTCTGTGTTTTGTTAATTATAGTCTTTAATATCCTTTGTTCTTTGAATTCCCTCTCGGTTCTTGTAGTCATTGAAATTATATCAATGATTTTTCTCTTGTCGAGTCATTTTAAAGGATGATGATCATAGTATTTACGTTTAGTGCATGAATATTGCGTCATTAGCTGAGATACCTGAACTTTTTATTTTTTATTTTGCAAGTGAGCCTCATTTCTCGTATGTAAGTATGCGTAATTTTTTTTTATATGATATCGGCATTAGTCGAGTGCTGTAACCCTTGCTCTCCCGCGGGCTCAATATGCTGCTGTACATATGTGAATGAAATTAACATTTGAAGTCAGACATATATATCTCTTCTTCTTCTTCTTCTTCTTCTTCTTCTTCTTCTTCTTCTTCTTCTTCTTCTTCTTCTCCTTCTCCTTCTCCTTCTCCTTCTCCTTCTCCTCCTTCTTCTTCTTCTTCTTCTTCTTCTTCTTCTTCTTCTTCTTCTTCTTCTTCTTCTTCTTCTTCTTCTTCTTCTTCTTCTTCTTCTTCTTCTTCTTCTTCTTCTTCTTCTTCTTCTTCCCATGATGTAGGGATGGAGGTCTTGACTTCAACCTCTATATTTCCCTCACGAACCTCAACTTGGTTCTTGAGGCAATTCTTCGCCAGAGTCACTTGAGGATAATCAAGAAAGGGTAATGGCTTCAATCGCGTGGTATATCCCCTTCAAATCTTATGTCTCAGATAGTGAGTATTATATATATAGAGTAAATTGTACAATGGCATCCTTGAGTAATGAAGCATCGATTATTATTATTATTATTATTATTATTATTATTATTATTATTATTATTATTATTATTATTACACATAAAGTAAAAGTATTTTCTTTGACTCAGCCACCCCTTATAAGGGGGAATATGGCTTTGGTATATGGATATGGATTCTATATTATTATTATTATTATTATTATTGTTATTATTATTATTATTATTATTATTATTATTATTATTATTATTATTATTATCATTATTATTATTATTATTATTATTATTATGGAAAACAAAACCACCTTCATTTCTCCTATATGCTGTGAGGGGAGACAAAATACAAAGAGTTTCTGGGTTGGCAATCATCATGAATTTTTACCTCAAAGCAAGCAGTTGAAGAAGAAAAACGGAATTTGATGTCTTTGTGGCTCAGTCGTTATGGTACTGGTCGTCCTAATGGCCTCAGCGAGGGGGAGTCATGTATAGTATTTTTTTTTTCTTCATAATTTTTCTTTTCGTTTTTACTCGTCAATAGGCTTTTTGGGGTCCGCAGTAATTCAGTGGTAGAATGCGCGAGTTGGGTAGCGACTAACGCGAGTTCGATCTCACCACGGGGCGTGTGGAGACTCATTGTAACACAAAATGGTGCATAGTTGCAATAGGTTTTTTGACCAAATTTTATTTAATGGTTTTATTTTTACCAATTGTCATTAAATTTATGCAATTTCAATTTTTTTTTAAATATTTTATTCTCTGGCCTCACTGTAGTTGTTGTTGTTTTAGATTCACCACCCACAGATGGGTGGAACGGGTCATGGAGGACCCATAGGGTGGTTGCCAGCCGGCACAAGCCCCAGCCCCCCACTGTGGTGACTAGCCACAGCAGTAACCTCCCCAGTAAACAGCTTAAACTCTCTTGCCTGGACGAGGCGCGATCCGTCGACCTCGCGAATGCGAGGATAGCGCGTTACCACTGTACTAGCCAGGAGGCTGGCCTCTCTGTAGAATATCTTTGCCCGCCTACCTTGTGGATGACCCAAGCAGGGTGGATGGGGGGGTAAATGTGGTAACCCTTTATCCCCAAGGAGCTGAGAGGATTAGTTGAGGTAAGTGTGGATCGTGGTGAATGCGTATTTCTTGGCTCGGCCAACCTCCTTACAAGGGGGAATGGAATCCATGTACATGTATGTATGTATGTATGTATGTATCCTCTTTAAAAGCTTAGTTCTGACTCCTTTACATGTAGAATTTAGCTTATTCAAACCGAACCCCCTGGATACAGACAGGTTGGAGCTTTAAGTGGATGTAAGCTGGTTGCCCTTCCTAACGCCCCGCGGTGGGATCGATCCCGGGTATATCACTTTGCGAGTCGAGAGCTGTAACCACTGCGCTAATGTTCAAGATGTAAAGAGAAATATATATATATATATAAAAAAAAAAAGAAAAACCCATCTTTCCTTCCGCGATAAAAAAAAAAAAATTTCGCTGTAGATTTCCGGCTTAGATATTTTAGTTTCCTTTCTCTGTCTTTTACTGAATCACACACACACACACACACACACACACACACACACACACACACACACACACACACACATTTATATTAACTAGTTAGTTAGTTTGATACACGAAAAAATTGAATAATAAAAGAAAAAAAAAATTACCAAATACCCACCTGTCAACAGTACTGAGTTAAGTTGCCAAGTAGTACAGCAGTCCTATTTTCTTCATTTTTTTTGCTTTTCTTTTAGCTTTCTCGTTTGCTATTTTGTTTTTTTTGTATATATATTGAGTTAAATGTAAAGTCTAAATCCCGTGATAACATATCTTGGTTAGCAAGTCAGTTTATCAGTTAGGAAGAATATATAACAGAAACAGGTGGGTGCCACCTCGAACACAAATTCGAATTTTCCTTCAGGTTTGACTTTTGTTTTTCTTTTTCTTTTTATACTTAAATTACCATGGTCAAGTTTTTAAGTTAAGATGTGTGTTACCAGAAAGGAGACAAACTGAGTCACTAAATAGCACTTATATGGAGATATAAAAATTCTGTGTGAAGGTAAATTAGAAGTTTTTCTCTTTTCTTGTTTTTTTCCTCTTTCTCGTCTTCTTTCTATATTCTGTGAGAGGGAGAACATAAAAATGAAGCCATCTCTGTCCCAAACCTCTCCCACCCATGGGTCGGGAGAAGGGGTAGTCATCAGAGGACTTAAACAGAGAATCAAGAAGTTAGAGGAAATGGTTACAAGCCTTGATGATAAAATTCGGAATATGGATGGAGAAATGAAAGAGAATGAAACACTCAGAGAACAAATAAGATCTTTGGAGGAAGCAAATAAAGCACAAGGGCAGGAGAGAAAGGAACTAGAAAAAAGAATAAAGAAGCTGGAAGGGGAAAAGAGTCAACTAGAATCTAGAATTTCTAATCAAGAAGATAAAAACAAACAGCTAAATGACAACCTAAAGGAATTAGATGTTAGTTCACTGCTATCTTCTGAGAGAGACGAGATTGCTGCTTGGAATGTTCAGATTAAGGAAAACATTGAACAGTTCAGAAAAGAGTTCCAGGAGCTGAATATGGAAAATGATGCCATGAAAACGTCCTTTGCTGATGCACTAAAGGGGAATGTGGCAGTAAAAGAGGCTGTAAAGGTGGTGGCACTGGAAAACATACAAACAGTTGACTATAAAGAGACAGTAATCGAAAAAATGAAAGACGTTGTGATGGAAAGGGCAAACCCACTCATCAGACAGGCACTTGATAAGGAGAAGACAGTGGTAATCTCAGGCATAAGTGAATCCCAGGAGCCAACATGGCAGGGGAGACTTGAAGAAAATAAAGCTAACGTTGTAGACCTGATAAGAAAGCTTGGAGTAGTATGTGGTCCTGAGGATATTGTAAACATACACCAACTAGGTAAATATTCGAGGGAAGGAAAGCCGAGACCAACAAAAGTAACCTTTGAGAGAGGGGAGACATGTAGGGAAATATTGTTGAGAAAAAAAAAGTCTAAAAGACCTTCAAGAATGCAAAGAAGTGTTCATTAGACGATACAGAACACAGGAAGAGATGGGAAAGATCAAAAACTTGTTGCAAGAGGCAAGAAGGTTAAATGATGAAAGAAATGAAGAAGAGAAGAAAAATTTTCGTTACGGAATACTTCCAGACAAAGGGGAGATAAAGAAGATAATGACAGAAGATCAGGGGATGGGGCCTCATTAAGATTGTTATACACAAATGCTGATGGATTAGCTGGTAAGGCAGTAGAATTAAAAGATAGGATTCACAACAGTAAGGCAGATATAGTAGCAATTACAGAGACTAAGTTGAGTGAGGACATAAACAGTGTCACAGTTTTTCCTAAGGGCTTCAGAATACTAAGGGTCGAAAGATCTGAGAGGACTGGTGGAGGGATAGCACTGCTCATAAGTGAGAGGATTCAAGTTGAAGAGATAAACTTGGCTATAGAAAGTGAGTTCAGGGAATTTCTTGTTGCTCGCATAAATACTGGGTCAGAGAGCATTATAATAACTGTTGTATACAACCCACCAAGGAACCAAAATAGGCTTGAAATTTATGAGGAAAGTCATATAGGTACGATTGAAGTCATAAACTCAGTTGTTAACATGGCGCGGGAGAAAAAATGTAGGATTTTGATTATGGGAGACTTTAATCATAAAGAGATAGATTGGATAAATCTTGACCCACACAGTGGTGAGGACTCCTTTGGGACAAGATTCCTAGATTGCGTACAAGGGAATTTCCTACACCAACATGTAATGGAACCAACAAGAGCCAGGGGTGGGGATGAGCCATCACTACTTGATCTGGTGTTCACAGATAATGTGTTGGATATTGAAAATATTGAGTATGAACCACCAATTGGAAAGAGTGACCACTGTGTGTTGTTGATGGAGTATATCATTGAAGACATTCTTCCTGAGAGTAGAGGCACTGAGGACATGAGGAGGAACTATCCGAAAGGAGATTACATCAAAATGAATGAGCTTTTTGCAGTTATTGACTGGAGAACCTTATTTTACAACAAATCTGTACAAGAAATGTATGACATCTTTTGTGAGAAATATGGGAAGATAGTAGATTGCTGCATACCTGTCACCAAAGTAGGTGTAATTCATGCCAGAGAGAAATGGTTCGATAATGGGTGTAAAAGAGCTAAGGAGTGGAGAGACAAATGCTGGAAAAGGTATAGAAGGAGAAAAAACATAAATGCCTGGCAAACCTACAAAAGAGCAAGAAATGACTACCTAAGTAAAAGGAGAGAGGCAGAGAAAGATTATGAGAGGGACATCACCAGGAAGGCTAAAGAAAATCCCAAGCTTTTCCACAGCTTTATCAGAGGAAAACTGAAGGTAAAAGAACAGGTTTTAAGGCTAAAGAGAGCGGATGGAAGCATCACTGAGACGGACGAAGAGATCTGCAAAGAATTGAACAAGGAGTTTCAGTCAGTATTTACAGTAGAAAATACCCCACCCCCTCAGATTGCAGTGATAGAAGCTCAAGGGCCGGTATTAGAGAACATCAACCTTACAGCCACAGAGGTATGCAAAGCGCTGATGGATTTAGATGTTCATAAAGCTACAGGTCCTGATGACATATCCCCTCATGTGCTTAAAAAATGCGCAAACACAATATCAGTGGCACTAAGTATCATATTTAAGGAGTCATTGGAGTCGGGGGAGATTCCAAGATGCTGGAAACAAGCAAATGTGATACCTATCTTCAAAAAGGGAAGGAGGGATACGGCTCTGAACTATAGACCAGTTTCCTTGACCAGCATAGTTTGCAAACTTATGGAGAAACTACTAAGGAAACATATCTCTCTTCACTTGGAATCCTTCAACTTTTTGTCAGTGAGGCAACATGGCTTCAGAGAAGGAAGATCAACAGTAACAAACTTATTAGAATTTTATGATGAGGTAAGCCAAATCTTACAGGAAAGAGAGGGCTGGGCAGATTGCATATTCCTAGACTTCCAGAAAGCGTTTGACACTGTTCCACATGGGAGACTTATTAGGAAGCTGCAATCAATGGCTAGAATAGGTGGAAATGTGTTGGAATGGATAAAAACTTACTTAGAAGGAAGGGAACAGAGGGTTAGAGTAAGACACTCAGTGTCTGAATGGAGAAGAGTTAGTAGTGGAGTTCCACAGGGTTCAGTTTTAGGGCCACTTTTGTTCCTTGTATATGTAAATGACCTACCAGAGTCTGTAAATTCATTCATGAATATGTTTGCAGATGATGCAAAGATTGTGAAGAAAGTAAAAAACGAGAACAATGGTAGAGAACTTCAGGAGGATCTAAATAATCTGCATGAGTGGTCAGAAAAGTGGCTAATGAAATTCAATACCTCAAAATGTAAGGTAATGAGAATGGGTACAAGTGCAAGAAGGCCCAAGCTTGACTACTCGGTGGCTGGAGTACAACTTCAGGAGACAGAAAATGAGAGAGATCTAGGAGTAAACATATTGGCAGATTTGTCTCCAGAAATACATATAAATGGCGTAGTAAGGGCAGCATATGCATTCTTATCAAATGTAAGGGTAGCCTTCAGGCACATGGACAAGGAAATGTTCAGAAATATTTATGTAACCTATGTGAGGCCAAAACTCGAATATGCAGCCCCCTTTTGGAATCCGCACTTGAAAAAGCACATAGCTAAGCTTGAAAAGTTCAAAGACATGCCACGAAACTGGTGCCAGAAATACGCAATCTCGGTTATGATGAGAGGCTGAGGGAATTAGACTTGCCATCACTCGAAGCTAGAAGAGTAAGGGGGGATATGGTGACAGTCTTTAAATTCCTTCATGGTTATGATAGAGTGGATAGGGATCGATATTTCGATATGGCTGGCTCTAGAACTAGAGGTCATAGTTTGAAGCTTCGGAAGAAAACTTGTTTGCAGGATGTAAGGAAATACTTTTTCAGTGTAAGAGTAGTTGATAATTGGAATTCGCTAAGCGAGGAGGTAGTTAATGCTACCTCAATCCATAGTTTTAAGGACAGGTATGATAAGTATCACTAAGTCTAAAAATGGAACCGATCAGGAGACGGGAAGATACGAGCTTTGGGCTCTTTCCCGTAAACACAATTAGGTAATCACACACACACACACACACACATATATATATATTCTATTTAGAAAGTGTCATGATTATAAATATGACCTCCTTTTGATTTAAAAAGAAAAATAAGTTATCATGGACTCGATTTTGTAGACAGATATATTTGTCCATTTTGTGAAAAGTTTCTTCACGAATTCACTCATATTAGGTGTCATGTATATACAATGGCCGCAGTTGCTCTTGTAAATGGAGTGGCCGAGTCAAATCACATATATGCACCGGAAACTGATATACCTCCATAATTCCTCATAGCTCCTGTCATACTTAATTTTATAGTAATTTAAAGGCAAAATACTAATTGTTTCAATTTCTATTTGAAGTTTCTTTTATATTTGGTTTCAATCTTTTCTGTCTGTCTCTAAAATTAGAGACAGTCTGTTTTTTTCATTCAAATCTGCTTTCTTAGGGAACGTGTGTGTGTGTCCTTATAGGTTTAAGTTTTCACTCGGTGACACTTACCACATCTGTCCTTGAAAGTACATATGCATTTCGCATTTACTGTTTCCTCACCTTGCGAATTCCAGTTTACACCATTTCAGGGCAATTGAAAAGTCGTTTGCCAATGGTAGTTAAGAAATTTCATCCTTTTTTCCTTCATATTTTTTTAATTTCAGAATTTTTTTGTTTTTAGTATTGATTTTCCTTGTCAAGCACATGTCAGTATAATAAGACCTAAGAGTTGTTGTTGTTGTTATTGGTCGTTATTTGTCGTTTTATGCGTCCCTATTAATTCCAATTCGATTAGGGGTGGACACAGGATGGAGCCGGGGAAATTAAGGCTGGATGCCCTTCCTAACTCCCCGAGGGGTGATCGAACACGGTCCCGTCATTTTCCAAGCCAAGTGCTCTAACTACTGCGCTATCGCGGTCCCCAAAGTTTCCTAAGAATGATCAAACCAATTAACATAGTAACTTAATGTATATCCTACAAAATGGGAAAAATTCTCTTCTGGCTAAACTTACGAAAGTAATACGTAGTACATGCAATGGTAATGTTAAGTACATGTTACGTGTACTATGTTCAGGCTTCATTACCGAAAGAATGTCGTCAGAAGTTCGACAATTTCTTACACTCTGTTTATCAGAACATTCGCTTCATTGAACTTTTTTTTTTCTGTCTTCATTCATCAGACATCACTTGAATAACTCTTGGTCGTCTTCAGTAATATAGCGGAAATATGTGTTCATTATGTGTTCAGTATGTGTTCAGGATGGGTTCAACTAGTGACTATTTAGATTGTTCAAGTACCTGTTTGTCCTTGAGCAAGATTTTTTTTTTTTAATGTTTCACTATTAGTCCCCTTTTGGGGGGTGGACACAGATGAATTGAAACTGGGGATTTAATGTTGGATGCACTTGCTATCACTCTGCCTTGGCTCGAACGCCGGTCTGTCACTTTCCGAGTCGAGCATTCTATCTCAACGTTACAGCGGTCTTCCATCCTTGTCCAAGTGAAAAGGTCCGATTTATGAGTCACAAAGTCCCCATGATGAATGGGGTGGACACAGACCTGGTAGGTGCCGAGGGATTAAGGATGGTTGCCGTCTCTAAAGGGGGGTTTACACGGTCAAACGGTTAGTCGAATGCGGTTCGACAGACAAGTGTTCGAAGTGATGTTCGAACGTGTGAACGGGGTATATGGTTGTCGAACACGTTCGACAAACGTGTTCGACTACCAGATACCCCGTTCACACGTTCGAACATCACTTCAAACACTTGTCTGTCGAACCGCGTTCGACGAACCGTTTGACCGTGTAAACCGCCCTTAATGCCTCGTGCTGGTGATGAAGCCACTTGGTCAGGCTTGTCTCTTCCCAACCTGCGTGTTTTACCTGTGATGTACCGCGGCCCTCCATCATGGCACAAGAATATTACTAAGTTTTGTTCTGTACCGCGTTACGTTGGAAACGGCAGTAATACAGTGGCTAGAGCACTCGACTCGGGATGTGACAAGCATGTGCGAGCCCACCGTGGGACGTTACGAAGGACATCCAGTTTTAATTTTCAAGCCACGCTGTGTGTGTCCATCCCACTCTGGAAAATTAATAAACACATAAAACTTCCACTACCTCAATACATCACCTCAATTGCCGGTATGAATCAAGCCAACCCTGAGAATTGTGGTTTTTGTTCTTTAGTATTTCATCTTTTATGGCAGTTTTTCCCATGTTAATATGGGGTCGCTGTTTGTCACTAGCCTATTTTTAATTAGTGATTGGTTTCGTTTAATTGAACTTTTTTTTATAATTTTAGGAAAGAAGGAAATATTTCTAGTGCGCCCAAACTAAGCTCTCTCTCTCTCTCTCTCTCTCTCTCTCTCTCTCTCTCTCTCTCTCTCTCTCTCTCTCTCTCTCTCTCTCTCTCTCTCTCTCTCTCTCTCTCTCTCTCTCTCTCTCTCTCTCTCTCTCTCTCTCTCTCTCTCTCTCTCTCTCTGTATAACTATATATTTGTATGTGTCTTTTGGATTTGACATCTAAGGTCAGTACTTCCCCCCAAATCATTATTAATAGAGAGGGTTGGTGTCATGAATGGAATCTGACCTTAAAACCTCGAGCCAAACCAACCTTAAGGATTCTAGTGACAAAAATTGACCCTATATAAGTATCGGAAAGAGCTTCAGTTAAACAAGATGCAATTTTCCTTTCGATTTACATGTTACTATTGATCCCCATTATGGGGATGGACACGAACTGATTGGAGCTTGGGGAATTAAGATTGGATATCCTTCCTAACGTCCCGCGGAGGGCTTAATCGCTGATCTTTCAACTCCCAAGTTGAGGCTCTAACCACTGCTCTACCGCTATCCAAAAGATGCAAAATGATATCCTCTCCATCTGTTCCGGTTCCGGTTTTACGTCACGAACTCCCTTTTCTACCAAGGGCTAGGACGGTTGTCTTCTTGTGAAGGACTTGTTATGGCAGATGTAATCGTTACCCTGAGTGCATGCCCTTGCTAACCTCAGACCGTGACGGGGCGCGAACCCTCGACCTGACGCCTCAAAGTCTCGGACGCTACCGCTTGAGCCACGGTAACTACAATATCCTCTCCATCTGTAGTTCTCAGATTTTGTCAGTCATAATGCAAGGTCGGAAGGGCCTTACGGCGAGCGAGTAAATAACTCATTACCTGGATGGCAATTACTCAATATCGTTGTAAATAACTCTCGTCAGCGTAACGTCTGTTTACGCATTCCGTAATGATAACTCATTTGTTGTGCTCAACTAAGCGATTTGTTATGACACATTAACTCGCCTAAATGACGTTGTGATGAACGTTTGAATTACGTCATCTTTGAATTACGTCATCTTTTAAGTCACCTCTACGGCTATTATCCGCTTTGAAAAGCATGCAAATTGTATGCTCTGGTCTTCATTACCACGAATTATTAGCGCTTCTCAGCACATTATACTGAGTGATTTTGGGTTCGCTAAATGTGTAATTGGTTCTCGGTAATTGGTTTCATGTAGTTAGGGTGATTTAGGGATTCATAAATTGGATTTAGAGTGAAATTAGTTTTACTCTAAGCTTTTGAGAGACAAGTATGGGAATTTAACATTATCAAGCTGAAGAGATGTCCTAGCCCTTGGTAGAAAAGGGAGTCCGTGACGTAAAACAGAGATGTGGATATTCTCTACGGGATTTAATGTTTGCATTAGGATTTTTTTTTATTTAACTATTTATCCATTATTATTATTATTATTATTATTATTATTATTATTATTATTATTATTATTATTATTATTATTATCATTATTATTATAATTATTCACTTTAGTGGCTGTTACTATGATTAGAAATATTATTGGTCTCCGCATATATCCCCTGGATAACAGTGTATCAATAACATTTGTGAGTATGTATGTATGTATGCATGTATATATATATATATATATAATATATATATATATATATATATATATATATATATATATATATATATATATATATACACTCTCTCTCTCTCTCTCTCTCTCTCTCTCTCTCTCTCTCTCTCTCTCTCTCTCTCTCTCTCTCTCTCTCTCTTCCTTTCATTTATATATATTTATATATCGTGTTTTGCAATGCGGAAGCGACATTTTGGAATCACTTAAGAAGTATCTGGAAGCTGTAGTATTGTTACCGCAATATTTTATCGCCAGAAATACTATTAAATACAATGATACATTGTTTGAGGATAAGAGATACAGATGAATTCTGATATTGTTAGTCTTTTGTTTTAAGGTAATTTAGTCTCCGTTTTGTGGTTAAGAGAATATTCGCCATTTTGTTGATTTGGGGAAAATTCTCTTAAATTGCACATTTTTCACTGAATTACCTCAATTTTTGTCATTTAAAAGATTTTCCTTTTGAACTAGAATTATTTTATTTGTTTATTTTATTTATTTATATTTTTAAGTAAATATATAACTCCGACTCTGAGGCGTCAGGTCGAGGGTTCGCGCCCCGTCACGGTCTGAGGTTAGCAAAGGCATGCACTCAGCGTAAGGATTACATCTGCCAAAACAAGTCCTTCGCAAGAGGGCAACCGTCCTAGCCCTTGGTTGATAAGGGAGTCCGTGACGTAAAACCGGAACATATAAATAAAATATTTATATTTTTTTTCCTCTCTTGGAGGATAGAATACCTCCTCCTTGTTCTCCTGCGTGTTGGAAAAGCCGACTCAATGAAGCTGAGAGAAAGGACTGGGAATCCCTTCCTTTTTATTTTTCTCCCATAAAGACTCAAGATTTTGTGCTTTGACTCAGCCAACTTCTTATAAGGGGGATTATAGCTAATAATACTAGAAATTACCTTTTCTCTTTCATTTTTCTTATATTTCTCTAGTATTGTTTTTTTTATTTTACGTATGGTAATGAGGCTGGATATTCCGATTGTTTTATCAGTATATTATGATATTAGAAAATGTAATCCTCTAGTTATACATACACACGCTCACACACATACACACATGGTTATGACAGAATGGATAGGGATCGATATTTTGATATGGCTGGCACTAGAACTAGAGGTCATAGTTTGAAGCTTCGTAAGAAAATTTCGTTGCAGGATGTAAGGAAGTACTTTTTCAGTGTAAGAGTAGTTGATACTTGGAATTCGCTAAGCGAGGAGGTAGTTAATGCTATCTCAATCAATAGTTTTAAGGACAAGTATGATAAGTATATCCAAGTACAAAACAGAACCGACCAGGAGACAGGATGTTACGAGCTTGAGGCTCTTTCCTGTAAACAGAATTAGACAATTACAATTAGGTAATTACACACACACACACACACACACACACACACACACACACACACACACACATATATATATATATATATATATATATACATATATATATATATATATATATATATATATATATATATATACACACACACACACACATATACACACGCATATAGTAGTGTGTCCATTTCCTGCTTCAGCAGATAGCAGAAAGGTTTCCTACTCCTTTTAGACATTCACTTGCATTGTCATAAACGGAAACATTCAGTAGTTAGCAAAAAGATTTGTCCTTCCCTTTAGACATTTAGTGATGCCTTTGGCAATTTCGTATATACGTCAGTGTTATTACATTCGATTCCTGGTCATTTATTTTCGTATATAGTAATCAGTTTTACGTCACGGGCTCCCTTTTCTACCAAGGGTTAATATTGTGCCTTCTTGCGACGGACTTCATTTTGGCAGGTGTGACCGTTACCCTGAGGAAATGCCTTTGCTAACCTCAGATCGTGGCGGGCCGTGAACCTTCTACCTGACGAATCAAAGTCGCAAGCGTTACCGCTCGGCCAAGGCGGCCACTGTTTACGCTTATGTATATATATATATATATATATATATATATATATATATATATATATATATATATATATATATATATATATATATATATATATATATATATATATATATATATATATATATATATATATATATATATATATATATATATATATATATATATATATATATATATATATATATCGTTTAGAACAGGCTTTCTCTCTAAATTTTGCGTTGAATAATTCCAAGGCCTCTAAATTAGAAATGGGTCAGTTATCCTCTCATCCGTATTAATGGTTGAGGCATAGGTAAACACGAGTATGCGTAGATTCCTTTACGCGTATCAGTCAGCGTACGTGAGCTAAGGTTCTAAAACTGTGGAGAGAGAGAGAGAGAGAGAGAGAGAGAGAGAATGTATACATAACAATGCTTGCGGAAAAGAAAAAGGCTTTGACAAACATGAAATTTACTTTTTCTCTCATAGATTTTAAATAGAATCATGAATATGGAGTATCGTAAAAGTCGACTTAATGGGGTGGAGCAGGGGGACTTGGAATTCCCTTTTTTGTATTTTCCTGCCACAAAGAGTCGAGTTTTTGCTTTGACTCAGCCATCCCTCTTATACGGGAGATTATGGTTTTTATATATAGATGAATAAGGAGTAGATTTCCTTGCCAGCCAAAAGTCATTAGCTTAGCATTTTCGATTTTTTTTATGAGTGTGAGACCGAAAGAGGTAAGAGAATTGCCCTCATCAAACCCGGGACCGAATAAATAATTGAGACGAAGAAAAAGTAGAAGCTTAAGGACAAGGCAGATATAAGAAATTGATAAACAATTGAAATCTCCTTGCTTCCTTTCCAGTTATTTTTGGTAGTTTATTTTTATTGTTCTCCCAGAGGGGGACAAAATTTACCTTTTCGTGTTCCCCTACGTGTCGTAATAGTCGACCAAAGGAGGCGGAGCAAGGGGAGTGAGGGGATCGAGATTCCCCTACGTTTTATTTTCCTCCAGCATAGAGTCAAGTGTTTTGCTTTGACTTAGCCACTCCATTTGTAAGTGGTATTATGGCGTTTTTATATAGAGTGATTTGTATTATGGGGAATGATCTGACCGATATTTTCTTTGAAAATATTTTACAAAAAGAGAATGAAAAAAATAAATCTTTTTGTCGCTTTTGATCATACGAAAGTTATCAAAGGAACCGAAAGTAATATTTATGTTATGCTACTATGAACATTGAGAGAGAGAGAGAGAGAGAGAGAGAGAGAGAGAGAGAGAGAGAGAGAGAGAGAGAGAGAGAGAGAGAGAGAGAGAGAGAGAGAGAGATTACATACATTTTAAAATTATTTGGGCTTTTGGTCTCTTTGAGTTATGTATTCGCTCTTTCTCTTTCCTTCTTTCTAAAAATGTAGTCAAGAAAGTTGACGATGAACAGACGACATGCAATCAGAATTTTATGTAATACAGTACTTTTTTTTTTTTTAACTTCGAATGTCCTTTTCAAAGTACAAGTTTTCATTTAATTTTTATGCTATTTGAGACAGAATTTATTTTTATTTTTTATTTTTATTTTTTTAAGTCTCTACTTTAATGAACTAACTGAACTAAACTGAACTAACTGAATTGAACTAACAGGTTCTGGGGAGTGCCACCTTCAGGAAAGATTTTGCCTGTTGCTTTAAATACAGACTCGCTGGAAGATCCACTCAAGAGATGTGTTTACTTGGATGTGTTTTTGTCGCTGTCTATAGGCACGTTTGTAAGATATCAATATACGTTTTTAGAACGTCAAGATACGTTTTTGATAAATCTCTTTTCAAAAATGCATTTGTTGCCTGTCTGTTTTTGTCTGTTTCTGAATACAACAGACAAATTTTTGGAAGAGCTTATTTCAAGACTGAATACGTTCTCTGTCTTTCTGAAACCAACAGACAACCTGTTGCATTATCCCTTGGTAACAGCGAAGATGTTGTCTGTCTCTGAACACAGACGTGGAAAAAAAACCAGTTACTTCACTATATTTGTGCTCTGTCTTTGAAACCAACTGACAACCTGTTGCATTATCCCTTGTCAACAGGGATGTTGTTGTCTGTGCCTCAGAACACAGACATACTGGAAGAAACTTTTCGAGATTGTCTGTGTTGCTTAGCAAGCCTCGCGTGCTGCTTCTACGCCTATCATAGCAATAGGTATACGTCTGCGTGCCTGGAAGTCATGAGGCTGAACGATTCCTTTTCCGCACTTTTTATTTATAATATATTTTCTTTCGGCTCAAGATGAAACAGTCTTTTATCAAAGGGATAAAATTTCTTTATAACTTGCCCACAAAAAGTTCTTTTATTAAAATACAACTTGTGCCGTAAAATGTCTCTGTGGTACTCCAGGTAAACCATTAGATGCTAGTAGCTGATGTTTTTTTCTTTTGAATATATATATTCAGAATATTCACAGTGTAAAGTGTAACTAACTTTAGCCAAACCTTTTCCTGTGTGAACTTATTGAGAGAGAGAGAGAGAGAGAGAGAGAGAGAGAGAGAGAGAGAGAGAGAGAGAGAGAGAGAGAGAGAGAGAGAGAGAGAGAGAGAGAGAGAGAGAGAGAGAGAGAGAGAGAGAGAGAGTCAATAAACAGTATCATGAACCTTCGAGTACTACTGAATATTTTTTTTGGGGGGGTGTCAATCTTCCCTCTCTTCCCCATCTACCCATTTTTTTCTAATCAAACTTACTTTCAAATTCCTTCTTTTCCTCACTGATTCCGCAATGATTTTCTATATCTAAAATCCTTTTCCTCCACAATTACATGCACATGAAGATTATCTACACTCCACTGTCTCGCACCGTGATATGGCAAAAAACTGGACCATTCAAAATTCCATAACTAGTGTTTTTTTTTTTTTTTTTTTCTTCGTATTGTTTTGACTTTCGCTCACGAATAGCATTAATAACGGATGTACTCTCACCTTTTTCTTTGTTTGTTTGTTTATTTTAATTATTCCTGTCTGTTATCGTAATTCGATCCGAGACGGGGAAGAACAGTTGATGGATGTTTTTGTAACATTTATGTTACACCTGTGTTACACCAGTGACATCTGTGTTACACCTGTGTTACACCAGTGTTTGACTAAGGGCGTAGCAATTCCTGTAACTCGAGGTGTTTTGGATGAGTTTATGGTCAACCCTAATCCCCTCGAAGCAAAGATGTGAGAGACTTTCTGAATTGATATAATGGTGAATATATGCTTTGACTCAGCCACTTCTTGTACAAGGGTGATACTGAAAATCTAATTGAATCTGCAGTCTCTTAACTGTTAGCTGAAGGAAATTTCATAGACTAATATTAAAAAAAGACAGAGTTATGACTCCTAGAATTTGTTGAACAGAATCCTGTAGCTATAAAATGACTCCGATATTAAATGTTTTATGCAGTATAATGTAAACAAGCAAACTTTGCATGCAACATTCCGTAAAGCGTGTCTGTTACAATAGGATATTTTTCACCTTCTAATGAGAGAACGGAGAAAATTCTCATCTCATTATCTCACTCTTTTAGCTCGTGATATTTTTGTACCAAGTCTTTCTCTAGAAATTGTGAAAAAAATGTCAAATAATCCCCCAAAATGCAATTAATGTTTCTTAGAAATTGGATTTTTAGCCCAAAGAGCTTTGTGAAAAAATTAGTTTTTTTTAACTAAGTAGACATCTTGACTTTACACTTTGATACAGAGTGAGAGCATTTAGAAAGTCTAAGATTTATGGATTTGGTATATTCTGGCGCAGCCGTTTTGGCGCCGGCTGTTTGGGCGCTAAGCCCATTTTGGTAAAACCCAATTGGCGATGGATGTTCTGGTGCTGAGTAAATTTTTATATTTTGGATGCCTAACTTAACAACGTAGCTTAAACCTAAAGTAACTTAACCTAGCTTAACCTAAAGTAACTTAACCTAGCTTAACCTAAAGTAACTTAACCTAGCTTAACCTAAAGTAACTTAACCTAGCTTAACCTAAAGTAACTTAACATATCTCCTCTAAACGGAAGGCGCCAAAATGGCATCGCCCAATCGTCCCATTCCTAAGATTTGTACTCTGAAACTCACTTGAACTCATGTCGTGCTTGAAATATTCGCTCTTTTAATTTAAGGATATCTTGATACTTTTATATACTCTTGTATGTTTGTTTCCTTCAGTGGAGTCTTTTTTTACGTTTTATGTCATTACTAGTTTTATGGGGGTAGACATTGACTGGTTGGAGCTGGGGAATTAAGGCTGGATGCTCTTCCTATCACCTCACCGTGGGTTCGAACGCAGATCCGTCAACCCCTGATTTAAGGAATTTACTACTACGCTAGGGCGGTCCCCCTTAATTCTGACTAGCTTGTGTGTGATTGCGTTTTATGTTACTATTAAACCCCATTATGGGGGTGGACAGATTAGAGCTGGGGAATTAAGGCTGAATCCCTACCTTACGTTGATTGGTGACTCAATAGCGGCTCTATCACCTAGCGAATTACTACCATCTGTTCGTTCCGGTTTTACGTCATAGACTCCCTTTTCTACCAAGGGCTAGGACGGTTGCCTTGTAATACTTCCTAAACATTTCGACAATTTATTCAATATTCATATTACGTTGCATTATGCCTCAATTCCCGTTTTCGCCCGATTGTGTTTTAGTCTCCAATAAAGTTCCAATTTATTACTTGGTGCGAGAAAGAATATCCCGAAAAATTGAAAATTTATAATTCTCTCTCTCTCTCTCTCTCTCTCTCTCTCTCTCTCTCTCTCTCTCTATATATATATATATATATATATATATATATATATATATATATATATATATATATATATATATATATATATATATATATATATATATGGACTACGACGGGCAAACGGTAACA
>JAXCGZ010011333.1:262500-270000 GCA_037179515.1 Halocaridina rubra
TAATTCCTCTTTATATAATTATTTGTCCTTTCTAGCCATTTCCTCGCATCTTTTCTTCCTATTCTCTCATTCTTTTCCTCCTCTTGAATGCCTCTTTTTATAGAATTATTTATCTTTATTGCATTTTTCTATTCTCTCCTACTCCCCATCCTCTTATTTTTCTATTATTCATCTTATTATTAAGTAATTCTTACTCTTTCTCCTCTTTCTTGCTTCCTCTTCTCTTCCTTTTATTCTCATGTACGTCTTTCTCTTTAATTCTTCTTTGTACATCTTTATTCTTCCTCTCTGTTCCATTCCTTACATTCTTTTGTCTCTCCTCTTACTCCCATTCTTCTTCCTCTTTTATTTATCATATTTTGATTATTCCTCTTAATTATTCTCATCTATGCCTCTTTTTGTCGTATTTTCTTCCCATTCTCTGCCTTGTATTTATTTCCTCTTGTTTCCTGGATGTCCTTTCCTCTTGAATCCCTCTTTATATATGATTCCTCTTACTTACCTCTTTCAATCCCTAGGCTCTAAACTCCCTTTTCTAGCAGCCTCTTTTTTTTCCTCATTCTTCCCATATTTTTCTTCCTCTTGATTTCCTCTTTGTGTCTGTCTCAATGCTTCCTAGATCTATCATCATAATAATGTTTCCTTTCTTTCCTTCCTATATCTTTCCATGCTACTCTTCCTCTTCAAACTATTTATTCTCCTCCTCTTTTCCTCTTGAATCCCTCTTTATATATGATTTTTCATACTTATGTATTTTATTCTCTAGACTCTAAACTCCCTTTTCTAGCAGCCTCTTTTTTTCCCCTCATTCTTACCATATTTTTCCTCCTCTTGATTTCCTCTTTGTGTCTGTCTCAATGTTTCCTATATCTATCATCTTCATAATGTTTCCTTTCTTTCCTTCCTATATCATCCTATGCTACTCTTCCTCTTTAAACTATTTATTCTCCTCCTCGTTTCCTCTTGAATCCCTCTTTATACATGATTTTTCATACTTATGTATTTTATTCCCTATACTCTGAACTCCCTTTTCTAGCAGCCTCTTTTTTTCCCCTCATTCTTACCATATTTTTCCTCCTCTTGATTTCCTCTTTGTGTCTATCTCAATGCTTCCTAGATCTATCATCATCATAACGTTTCCTCTCTTTCCTTCCTATATCATCCTATGCTACTCTTCCTCTTCGAACTATTTATTCTCCTCCTCTTTTCCTCTTGAATCCCTCTTTATATATGATTTTCCATACTTACGTATTTTATTCCCTATATTCTGAACTCCCTTTTCTAACAGCCTCTTTTTTTCCCCTCATTCTTCCCATCTTTTTCTTCCTCTTGATTTCCTCTTTGTGTCTGTCTCAATGTTTCCTAGATCTATCATCATCATAATGTTTCCTTTCTTTTCTTCCTATATCATCCTATGCTACTCTTCCTCTTTAAACTATTTATTCTTCTCTTTATTTTCTTCCTTCAAGAGACTTCTTTAATTATCCCTTTTTTTCATTTCTCTTTTTTATTTTATTTTTTGTCTTCTTTCTTTACTTTTTCTCTCTTTTTCTTAAGAGATTTTTATACCTTACTCTTACGTTCTCATCTTCCTCTTTATTTTCCTCTTATCCTTTATTCCTTATTCCTCTTTTGCCTCCTCTTCTTGGTCCCTTTAGGATGTATAATTGGCCCTAAATAAGGTACCTGTTTCAGTGGATTGCCTGGCATCATATGTTAGCAAGTAATTTATTGTTATTATTATAATTTATTATTATTATTGTTTTCGTGATTTATTATTATTATTATTATTATTATTATTATTATTATTATTATTATTATTATTATCATTATTATTATTATTATTAGTGGTAATAATAATAATAATAATAATAATAATAATAATAATAATAATAATAATAATAATAAAAATAATAATAATAATAAGGATAATAATAATAATGATGATGATGATGAACAGTATTAGTAGTAGTAGTAGTAGCAGTAATAGCAGTAGTAATATTAGTGGTTGAGGCCTCTATTGACCCTCATTTAAACCTCACACGTAGAGGACTTATGAGATGTACGTATTTTAATTATCCACACTACGATGGAGCAGCCGCGGTGGCTCAGCAGTAAAACGTGCGAGTCGGGAAGAGACTAACCTGTTTTCGAGCCCACCTCGGGACGTTAGGAAAGGCATCCAGTCTTAATCTATAAGCTCCAACCTGTCTGTCTACCCCCCACCCATGGGGACTAACTTTGACACAAATCTGTATTGTGGTGTACTTGCAATTACCAGGATTAATTTTTTTTTTTTTTTATGATTGTGACACCAGGACGGACCAAAAAAAAAAAATAAAATAAAACAGCCCTCATCGGGCCTGGGCACGAAGAATACATAAAGTACAGAGAAACAGAGGTGGAGAGCGTAATGACTTGTCAGATGAGAAGGGATAATAAAAATCTGTGATGAATATCCAAGAATATTCAGTGTAGCTGTAGCATAGAAAAAGAACCGTAACTGAAGGAAAACTTAACATCGAACTGTCCTGGGGACAGACTTATTTAAGTTCAAAAAACCTTCAGCTGTAGTATCACAACGGGCGGCTGGTGCCATGAGCCAACCTACTACATGACTTGGATAATTATTTGTCATTAGGAAAGGACGCATACTTGCCTGTTCTCTTGCTTTTGCCCTGGCAACAGGTAGCTCCTCTAAAGGCACTGCATCTACCTTTTTAGCTCTCTTTACACCCGGGGACCGCGGTAGCTCAGTGGATAGAGAACTGGACTCAAGCAGTCACAGACCTGCAATTGAGTCCACCACGGGGCGTTACGAAAGGGCATTCAGCCTTAATTCCCCAGCTCCAAGCTGTCTATGTCCACCTCCATAATGAAGATTAATAATGACATGATACGTTATGATTAATCGTTATCGCAGTCACTGTAAAATGTAGAATTCCCTCAGAGATTTCACAGCCTCATGTCTTTACCAATTAAATTTGACAATTAATTGGTGGGGACGGTGATTTCCTATAGGTCTACTTAATTATACAGCCATTGTCTGGATATTTCCTGATTATTAAGCAGGAAATCACTGGGTCAACGAGGTTGGAAAAGAGGCTTAGATTCAGGTCATATAGTAGGTATATTCTCGGGATCTAGTACTATCGCTGTCTCTTGCCTCTGCCTTTCATTAGAGACCTCTAACCTAGTTTTAGCCGCCTTTATAATCTACGTTTCATGTACTCAGTATCGGTTAGACGTATTTTTAAATCGTCTTTACGTCTGTAGAGAGTCGTTTCTATTCATTACATAATTGTCTTTTGCATTATCCTTTGGGAATTAGGGCTTGATGCCATTTCTAACGCTCCACAGTGGGATCGAACATGGGTTTGTCTCTTCCCAGGGCGAGCGCTCTAGCCACTGCGCCACATGGGCGTTTATTTTGATAAAGCTGTACAGCATTAGTCGCCCGTTGTAATACTACAGCTGAAGAGTCTTTAGGACTTGAATAGGACTGCCCAGTACTGTTCGATGTTAAGTCTTTCTTCAGTCACGGTTCTTTTTCTATGCCTACATCAACACCGAATATTCTCAGATATTTGTTACACATCTATTATTACTCCTTTACATCTGACAAGTCTCAATACTCCCCATCTCTGTTTCTCTTTACTTTATGTTTTCTTCGTACCGAGGCTCGATGAGGGCAGATTTTTTTTTTTTTTTTTTTTGCATGTTCTGGAGTCACAAACAACATAGTTCAATGGTAGAAGATGTTCTCTTGACTTATTATTTTTAAATAGTTTAAGTATCGCATTTGTCTATCTATCTATCTATCTATCTATCTATCTATCTATCTATCTATATATATATATATATATATATATATATATATATATATATATATATATATATATATATATATATATATATATATATATATATATATATTAGTCAATTATTATAATGCATTTAATTTTAATAAATGATACAGCTAAGAAACTTCGAAGTTACCGCTATCAAAATAGTAACTATTTTCTATGAGTTAATTTTTAAGAAAACGTAAATATTATGGGTAACAAAAGAGTAATATATATATATATATATATATATATATATATATATATATATATATATATATATATATATATATATATATATATATATATATATATATATATATTTATATATATATATATATATATATTTCAGAGATATTTTATATTTTGCTTCTAGAACTAAAGCCAGTATGTAATCTCTTTTGTGTAAGAAAAGTTGATAATTGGAAATTGTTTAGCGTGAAAAAAGATAAATTCTAAGTTAATTTAGTTTTAAGGATAGATTTAATAAACGTTCTTTAGTAATATTATATATATATATATATATATATATATATATATATATATATATATATATATATATATATATATATATATATATATATATATATATATATATATATATATATATGATAGATAAGAAATAAGGGCATGTTTAGCAATCAAAGAGATAGGTGAGAGGATAGTCAAAGTACTGAAGACCCATGAGAAAGAAGCAAAGAGGAACAGATGAGGAGTGTTGTGACTTGTCAGATGTGAAGGGATAATGAGAGGTATGTAACAAATACTCAAAAATATTCGGTTAGAAAAAAATCTGTCCTCATCGGGCCTGGGCACGAAGAAAGTATGAATTAAAGAGAAACAGAGACGGAGAATGTTGTGACTTGTCAGATGTGAAGGGATAATAAGAGATGTGTAACGAACATCCGAGAGTATTTGGTGTTGGTGTAGGCATAGAAAGAGAACCGTAACTGAAGGAAGGCTTAACATTGGACTGTCCTGGACAGACCTATTTAGGTCTAAAAGACTTCAGATGTAGTATCACAACGTGCGGCTGGTGCCATGGGCCAACCTACTACATTACACATCACATCGAGCTGTCCTGCCCGGTTATATTTGAGTCCAGAAAATATTGAAAATTTCTTTCTCAGTAGCTTATCCCTTGTTATAATGACGTAGTTATTTTCTGTTTCTGCACCCACTTGGAGGATAGTGTTTGGTCTGGGTCAAAGTGTTATGGCCTAATATCCTTCCAACACTGAGTTGATCTCTCTCTCTCTCTCTCTCTCTCTCTCTCTCTCTCTCTCTCTCTCTCTCTCTCTCTCTCTCTCTCTCTCTCTCTCTCTCTCTCTGTCTATCTATCTATCTATCTATCAATATTGACCATTCTTGTTACATAAGCAAATCTCATTGTTTTACTAGTAAGGATCAACTTCTCTTGACTTTTGAATAGAAAATTAATTGTTTTGCTAAAACTGAACTGTATAGTTTGAGAGACTGTTGAATTTGCTGTAATGCGATAAAAACCATGATAGAGATTTCTTTAGTGAAGACTCGACTGAATTAAAATATGAATAGATTATAAATCTTTAAAAAAAAAAAAAAATAATTTAGGTAGTCGGTGTGTTTATATGCAGATGTAACTTAAGAAAAATATTTATAAGGCTTACGGTCTATCGCCATGCTGCTTAAAAAGGTATTTGAAAACCGCTCACCCAATTTATTAGCGATAAATATAGCTCGAACCCATCGCTGGGCGTTTGGGAGGGCATACAACCTTAATTCCCCTGCTCTAACCTGTCTTATGATCACCCCCAGTTTAATGGGGATTAAAAGTAACATAAAACTGCAAATAAGAACAACATAAAATGTCATTATTAATAGTCGAAAAATGCAACGAAAACGTTGCAAATAAAGTACCACCAAAATGCCAGAAATAAAAAAAGATTTCTTGAACTCGCATTTTGCTGTTCTGAACCCTCTACGTCTGAACTATCTCAACGTTCATAATAATTCTTGAACGATTACATTGCAACCCGAGGCTCATCTAAAATTATAAAAATAAATCCATTTACTGTAAAAAGGAAATGTAATCATTATGATAGACATGAAATGTACTCGTCCAAAGCCTTGTTTAGTAAGGTACTTGTGATTAATGGCTGTTAAGCATGAAATGGCTATTATGAAGTCATGCCAAAAGGTACTTGAACATTACCTGTGGCGGTTAGTTGCTTTTATCTGATGTCCTAATTGACGTAATATATCTTGAGTTATTGGAAGGCATGCATGTTGCAGAGAGAGAGAGAGAGTGTGTGTGTATTCTGCACAACAGTACGCCTGCATATGTCCTGAATATTTGTGGATATCGTACTCTAGCGCATTAATATAATCGTAAATTATAAATATAAAAGAAAAAGTTATTTTCGTTTTTCACTTCAGGAAAAAATCATTATAGGTATTTTTTTCAAATTTTTTTTTATTTTTAGTCTTAGAAATGCCTTCATTGCAATTCCAAAAAATGTTAGAAAAATTAGTTGTTAGATAGTCGCGATATACCCGAGGTTTCCATATAACGAAGGGCTTAAAATATATAAAATTCTGTTTCCAAATTATTCCATTATTTAGCGATATACGAACGAGGCGATAGTGACAATAAAATAAAAAAAAATGCCGTCAAGAAATTCACATATGTGATGAGAAAAGGAACTTGCACACATGACTTTGGAAAAAAAAAAAGAGAGAGATTCTTTTTCGCAGTGTGTTAGCTAAGTTCGCGGTGGGTTCAAGACATTTCCCTGTAAAATTTTAGTTACCAAGATATCTTCCTGGTATTCGGTAAGGCATTTTAAAGGACCATGGTTTTTACTTCCATAATTATTAACAAGCACTTGTTTAAAGTTTCCTCGTATTATTTATTTTCATTATGTATATGTATGAGTGCGTGCTTGTGTGCGTGTGCGTGCGTACATGTGTATTTCGTTTATCTGTGGATCAATGTTAGGTAGTATTGTGGCTGGAACCATCTGAATATATAAAAATAATAAATTGTTTTAATTGTTTTAATCATATATTTGCTTATATATATATATATATATATATATATATATATATATATATATATATATATATATATATATATATATATGTGTGTGTGTGTGTGTGTGTGTGTGTGTGTGTGTGTGTGTGTGTGTGTGTGTGTGTGTGTGTGTGTGTGTGTGTGTGTGTGTGTGTGTGTGTGTGTGTGATTACCTAATTGTGATTACCTAATTTTGTTTACGGGAAAGAGCCCAAAGCTCGTATCTTCCCGTCTCCTGATCGGTTCCATTTTAGACTTAGTGATACTTATCGTACCTGTCCTTAAAACTATGGATTGAGATAGCATTAACTACCTCCTCGCTTAGCGAATTCCAATTATCAACTACTCTTACACTGAAAAAGTATTTCCTTACATCCTGCAAAGAAGTTTTCTTACGAAGCTTCAAACTATGACCTCTAGTTCTAGAGCCAGCCATATCGAAATATCGATCCCTATCCACTCTATCATAACCATGAAGGAATTTAAAGACTGTCACCATATCCCCCCTTACTCTTCTAGCTTCGAGTGATGGCAAGTCTAATTCCCTCAGTCTCTCATCATAACCGAGATTGCGTATTTCTGGCACCAGTTTCGTGGCAT
>JAXCGZ010011333.1:272500-277500 GCA_037179515.1 Halocaridina rubra
GATGAGCCATCACTACTTGATCTAGTGTTCACAGATAATGTGTTGGATATTGAAAATATTGAGTATGAACCACCAATTGGAAAGAGTGACCACTGTGTGTTGTTGATGGAGTATATCATTGAAGACATTCTTCCTGAGAGTAGAGGCACTGAGGACATGAGGAGGAACTATCCGAAAGGAGATTACATCAAAATGAATGAGCTTTTTGCAGTTATTGACTGGAGAACCTTATTTTACAACAAATCTGTACAAGAAATGTATGACATCTTTTGTGAGAAATATGGGAAGATAGTAGATTGCTGCATACCTGTCACCAAAGTAGGTGTAATTCATGCCAGAGAGAAATGGTTCGATAATGGGTGTAAAAGAGCTAAGGAGTGGAGAGACAAATGCTGGAAAAGGTATAGGAGGAGAAAAAACATAAATGCCTGGCAAACCTACAAAAGAGCAAGAAATGACTACCTAAGCAAAAGGAGAGAGGCAGAGAGAGATTATGAGAGGGACATCACCAGGAAGGCTAAAGAAAATCCCAAGCTTTTCCACAGCTTTATCAGAGGAAAACTGAAGGTAAAAGAACAGGTTTTAAGGCTAAAGAGAGCGGATGGAAGCATCACTGAGACGGACGAAGAGATCTGCAAAGAATTGAACAAGGAGTTTCAGTCAGTATTTACAGTAGAAAATACCCCACCCCCTCAGATTGCAGTGATAGAAGCTCAAGGGCCGGTATTAGAGAACATCAACCTTACAGCCACAGAGGTATGCAAAGCGCTGATGGATTTAGATGTTCATAAAGCTACAGGTCCTGATGACATATCCCCTCATGTGCTTAAAAAATGCGCAAACACAATATCAGTGGCACTAAGTATCATATTTAAGGAGTCACTGGAGTCGGGGGAGATTCCAAGATGCTGGAAACAAGCAAATGTGATACCTATCTTCAAAAAGGGAAGGAGGGATACGGCTCTGAACTATAGACCAGTTTCCTTGACCAGCATAGTTTGCAAACTTATGGAGAAACAACTAAGGAAACATATCTCTCTTCACTTGGAATCCTTCAACTTTTTGTCAGTGAGGCAACATGGCTTCAGAGAAGGAAGATCAACAGTAACAAACTTATTAGAATTTTATGATGAGGTAAGCCAAATCTTACAGGAAAGAGAGGGCTGGGCAGATTGCATATCCCTAGACTTCCAGAAAGCGTTTGACACTGTTCCACATGGGAGACTTATTAGGAAGCTGCAATCAATGGCTAGAATAGGTGGAAATGTCTTGGAATAGATAAAAACTTGCTTAGAAGGAAGGGAACAGAGGGTTAGAGTAAGACACTCAGTGTCTGAATGGAGAAGAGTTAGTAGTGGAGTTCCACAGGGTTCAGTTTTAGGGCCACTTTTGTTCCTTGTATATGTAAATGACCTACCAGAGTCTGTAAATTCATTCATGAATATGTTTGCAGATGATGCAAAGATTGTGAAGAAAGTAAAAAACGAGAACAATGGTAGAGAACTTCAGGAGGATCTAAATAATCTGCATGAGTGGTCAGAAAAGTGGCTAATGAAATTCAATACCTCAAAATGTAAGGTAATGAGAATGGGTACAAGTGCAAGAAGGCCCAAGCTTGACTACTCGGTGGCTGGAGTACAACTTCAAGAGACAGAAAATGAGAGAGATCTAGGAGTAAACATACTGGCAGATTTGTCTCCAGAAATACATATAAATGGCGTAGTAAGGGCAGCATATGCATTCTTATCAAATGTAAGGGTAGCCTTCAGGCACATGGACAAGGAAATGTTCAGAAATATTTATGTAACCTATGTGAGGCCAAAACTCGAATATGCAGCCCCCTTTTGGAATCCGCACTTGAAAAAGCACATAGCTGAGCTTGAAAAAGTTCAAAGACATGCCACGAAACTGGTGCCAGAAATACGCAATCTCGGTTATGATGAGAGGCTGAGGGAATTAGACTTGCCATCACTCGAAGCTAGAAGAGTAAGGGGGGATATGGTGACAGTCTTTAAATTCCTTCATGGTTATGATAGAGTGGATAGGGATCGATATTTCGATATGGCTGGCTCTAGAACTAGAGGTCATAGTTTGAAGCTTCGTAAGAAAACTTGTTTGCAGGATGTAAGGAAATACTTTTTCAGTGTAAGAGTAGTTGATAATTGGAATTCGCTAAGCGAGGAGGTAGTTAATGCTATCTCAATCCATAGTTTTAAGGACAGGTACGATAAGTATCACTAAGTCTAGAAATGGAACCGATCAGGAGACGGGAAGATACGAGCTTTGGGCTCTTTCCCGTAAACACAATTAGGTAATCACAATTAGGTAATCACACACAGAGGAGGTAGTTAATACTAACTAAATCCATAGTATTAAGGACAAGTATGATAAGTATCACTGAGTACAAAATGAAACCGACCAGGAGACGGGAAGTTACGAGCTTGGGGCCCTTTCCCGTAAGCACAATTAGGTATTTACAATTAGGTAAATATATATATATATATATATATATATATATATATATATATATATATATATATATATATATATACTGTATATATATATATATATATATATATATATATATATATATATATATATATATATATATACACACACACACACATACACAGTTAATATTGCGTTGCCCTTTCTTATTATCATTATTAATTTTATTATAATTGTTATTACTTTTATTATTATTATTATTATTATTATTATTATTATTATTATTATTATTATTATTATTATTATTAGGATTATCATCATAGTGTGTTTGCTTAAATGTGCACGTCGAACTTCGTAAATCACATTTGCCCCATTGGTGATATCTGAAGCATAATACGATTGAAGGTCACCCAATAATTCCAATCGCCAGATCTTATTAAGATAACGTGTTTTTCAACACAAGAATCATATATATTTAGAATACGTAGCAAATTTTTTTTTTATGTATATACATATAAAATAGTTTGTGTTTATGTAAATAAGGATATTTATACTGAATATGTTTATCTCGTAAATGGCATTTTATCTTTAACAACACTCAGGGTAACGATTACATCTGCCAAAACAAGTCCTTCGTAAGAAGGCAGCCGTCCTAGCCCTTAGTAGAAAAGGGAGTTCGTGACGTAAAACCGAATCCTAATGTATATTTTTTTCTTATATTGTATTGGTTTATATTTACTTTTCTTACGAATGTCTTCAAATGCTGCTCAGTGAAAGATATAAGCCCCTTTCACACCAAAGTGGCATGTCGCACGTGTCATGCCACGTGGCACACCAGTTAAAAACGAACATCCGGAAATATATGAAACCTTTCACACAGAAGTGGAGTGAAACGTCTCATGTGCCACTTCTGTGTGAAAGGTTTCATACATTTCCGGATGTTCGTTTTCAACTGGTGTGCTACGTGGCAAGCCACTTGCGACGTGCCATTTGGTGTTAAAGCGGCCATAGATGTTATTCTTTACCGTTTTACATGTCAATATAATTTATTGGGGTGGACACAGAGAGGGAACTAGGGAATTAAGGCTGGATGCCCTTCCTAACGCCCTAGGTGGGCTCGATAGTGGGTCTATCGCCTCCCGAGTCGAGTGCTTTAACCACTGAGCTGTCGTGCTCCCCAGTACCTAATAAATAAATTAATGAATATATATATATATATATATATATATATATATATATATATATATATAGATATGTATATATATATAGATAGATAGATAGATAGATAGATAGATAGAAACACGGTTTTATTAATTGCCGTTTTATCTATATTTCAATGCATTTCTAAGCATTACCAGTTACAGTTGTTATTTAATATCATTTAATTGATATTCTGAAGAGAGCAGTGTAGTTGAGGATTTTATTTTTAAAATAGAATTTCCAATGCTGTTCCTCAGCAAGTAATAATAATAATAATAATGATAATAATAATAATAATAATAATAATAATAATATTATTATTATTATTATTATTATTATTATTATTATTATTATTATTGATGATGTTGATGGTAATAATAATAATAATAATAATAATAATAATAATAATAATAATAATAATAATAATAATAATTCCAAGGATATACCGAGCACATCTCAATTCGGCAGCAATTTTCTTTGTAACTCCTTTTATTTACTTATAATGCAATTATAAAAGAACTGGATCTATAGATTATGAATTATATAATTACTTTGTAAATAATATTTGGCGTAAGTATAATTTATTTTCTCTCTCTCTCTCTCTCTCTCTCTCTCTCTCTCTCTCTCTCTCTCTCTCTCTCTCTCTCTCTCTCTCTCTCTCTTTCAAGGTTGGTCGCTTGTTAAGGTGATTATTGTGTGTATATATGTGTCCACCCCTTTCGAATGGGGATCAATAGTGACACAGCAAGCTGGTTTTATTACAGTATCAGAGGCATAACTTGATTCATCTATGCATTTATTTTTTTATTTATATATTTATTTTTATTTTTTTTATTTGTGTATGTTTTTTATTTGTTTTCTTATGTACTTATTATTTTTTTATATGTTCGTGTGTGTATTTTCGTTCCGGGTTTACGTCACGGTCTCACTTTTCTACCAAGGGCTAAGACGGTTGCCTTCTTGCGAAGGACTTGTTTTGACAGATGTAATCCTTACCCTGAGTGCATGCCCTTGCTAACCCCAGATCGTGACTGGGGCGAACCCTCGACCTGACGCCTCAGAGTCACAGACGCTACCGCTTGAGCCACGGTGACTACTGTTCGTGTGTGTATTTATGAACTTTAAATACGTCCAGTTGATTTATTTACACATATGTTTGCTTATTTGAATAGTCGCCGTGGCTCAGTCGGTAGCGTCTCCGACTCTGAGGCGTCAGGTCAAGGGTTCGCGCCCCGTCATGGTCTGAGGTTAGCAAAGGCATGCACTCAGCGTAAGGATTACATCTGCCAAAACAAGTCCTTCTCAAGAAGGCAACCGTCCTAGCCCTTGGTTGATAAGGGAGTCCGTGACGT